>APFE030976716.1:0-59837 GCA_000404065.3 Pinus taeda
AATGACTGACAATAAGTCTAGTGAGAAAAATCTCACTCCCACTAGCATAGACACTGACCTTGGCTCAAGATGAGTTGCTCACTATTGCCTCTGTGCAATCCCTGCGTCGGCCTACACAGTACCGCGTCCCACAACTCAGAACTGCTGCTCCCTTACTATTTGGTCAGCTGTTGTCTGGAAGATGGACCCTTCTAGCCTCCGGACTCCCTCTTTGGCTTCTAGCACTGAATCACTGCTTCTCCCCAGTAGAATACGAAATCTCCTCTAAAGCACTGCGTGGCTCTGCGTTGTCTCTATGTGGCACTCACTGCCTCTCTGCAATGCACTCATCGGAACAGGAAAATCTTCTTTAGACCCTACTATCCCTGCCCCTCTCTCACTGTTTCGAGCTCACTAGCTCTCTCTCCAGCAACTCAACGTTGCTACTCTGGAGTTTGATTTGCCATTGCTAGTGTCTAATGTGTGTTCTCCAAGCCCCATCAAATTTCTTCTTATAATATCTCCTTGAGACATCAACAACCAAGATTAAAACATTTTCTAATACGAAATTCTACTACAGTAACTGATTTATTTCAGCTACTTATCTCTCACAATAAGTTATTTACTAAAACCCTTTAGTAACATTAAAATAAATTCTACTGCAGTTATCACATAATTACATAGAGAAAATAACAGAGATGTACAAGCATAAGAATCAATCACATCAACACAGTTGTTTTTGGACAATTGGCCCTAGAAAAACCCAATGTAAGGAAACTGGTGCAGCAGATGAGGGTTTTATTAATCTTCAACAACAATTGCTTTACAAGGAATTATTTCAGAGAGAAACTAAGACACTTTTGAGATAAAACACTTGAGATAAAGTTTCTCCTCCGTTTGGAGAGGTTCTGAGTCCTGACACCTTGGAGACCCTTCACCCACCTCTACGTCACTCTGCGTCAACCTGTGTGAGCACTGCGTCTCCATGGCGTTGTCTGCCTTCTCTTCCCTCTGCGCTGTCCTTGAATTCTTTGTGTCACCTCCTCCTCAGTCACTGACTGCTGCTGATGCCCTCCTCTTCCTCCACCCTACAACTCTCCCTCTGCGTTGTCCTTGAATTCTCTGTGTCACCTCCTCCTCAGTGACTAACTGCTGCTGATGCCCTCCTCTTCCTCCACCCTGCAACTCTCCCTTTGAAATCGAACTCCTCCTTGAGAATCGATTTCCCTCGGGGTTCTGAGTATTTGCCTGGTGTCTCTCCAAATGACTCTAAAGTCTACTTTTATACTTTTCCTGTTGATGAATCAATGACCGAGATTAAGTCTCTAATCAACGACTAAAGATTAAAACAAACTTGATCCTCGTCTCTTAGAAGCTTCTCACACATATCTTTATTAATACCCATTAATATTTTTATTTTCCTAAGTTTAGACTTATGAACCCATTAAAAATATTAATTATTTTAATAACTCCTCATCCGGGTGGAATTTCTCCAAATGATTTATGGGTCTTGGAGACCTCATGTGCTCTAGCCCCTTCACAAAATTTTGGAGCTAGAGCACATCCGATGCTACCCAAAATCAACACTCCCTCTAAGCGAGGAATGTGCCCTAGCAATACTTCCCGACAGAAGCATCACACTGATCCACGACATTGGTCCTCTGTGTTGTTGATGCTCAGCCAACTGCCCCTCATCCACTGCGCTGCTGCAACCTGTATTGCTGCCCATGACACTGTAACTGTCATTGCTACATCTGTACCACAGCTCCCTCTGAATATGATGCCCATAGCACTGTCACTGCTAATTGCTTCACTCCAACTCCTTATACTATCTGCTTCTGCTACTCAAACGGATTCTTCACCATCCCCATCTTCTCCCTGAAGTATTCAAACTTGGTTCTTCCTAGGGCCTTGGTGAGAATGTTTGCCACCTGTTCTCCTGTTGGGGTGTACCTCAACTGTACTGCACCTTATTGGACACGGTCTCTGATAAAGTGACACCTAATATCAATGTGCTTCGATCGATCATGAAACACTGGATTCTCAGAGAGCTTGATGCAACTCTGATTATCACACAAAATATTGGTCGCTTCCATCTTTCTCCTGAATAGCTTCACAAGTAATTTCCTAAGCCATATGGCTTCACACGAAGTTGTGCTAGCTGCCATATATTTAGCTTCAGCTGAGCTCAGAGCCATAGATTTTTGTTTCCTACTACACCAGGAGGCCCTTCCTAATCCAATGTTCAAACAGTACCCAGTGGTACTTTTCCGATCTACTGAACTTCCAGCCCAATCTGCGTCAACGAACCTACTCAACCTAATGTCATTGCCTTAGGTGTACATCAGTCCATGCTCAATCGTTCCTTGTATATATCTGAGAAAATGCTTGGTTGCTGCCCATTGTTCCCTCTTTGGTTCTACCATGAACTAACTGAGGGTGTTGACAGCGTAACAAATGTCTGGCCTGGTATTGACTAGATACATCAGGGACCCTATGAGCTGCCTGTACAAGGTTGGATCGACTTCTTTATCTTCGGATGCATCAATCTTCTTCCAGTTGGTGATCATTGGAGTAGCCATAGGTCTACAGTCCTGCATTATGAACCTTTTCAAAATATCTGTAGCGTATCTCCCTTGCCTAAGGAAAATTTCACCCTTCTCCTACCAAACTTCCAACCCCAGGAAATAATGCATCTGTCCCAAATCCTTTGTGTCGAATTTTGTGACTAGGTTCTCCTTGCAATCTTTGATGAGCCTGGATGATCCTGTCAAAAAGAGATCATCCACATATAAAACTAGGATTACAAGCTCATTCTCTACAACTAGATAGTAGAGGTTAGGATTTGCGTCACTCTTGACGAATCCCATCCTCTGCAAGTAGCCATCAATTCGACCATACCATGCTCTAGGTGTTTGTTTAAGCCCATACAGAGCCTTCTTCAATCTGCATACATGAGACTCCTTCTCATGTGTCTCAAAACCCGCTAGTTGTTAAATGTACACTGCTTCTTCTATCACCCCATTCAAGAATGTCGTCTTGACGTCCATCTAGTGAATCTCCCACCGCATCTGAGCTACAAGGGATATCATAGATCTAATAAAAGTATGCCTAGCTACTGGGGCAAAGGTTTCTTCTTAGTCTATCCCTTCTTTCTAAGCAAACCACTTAGCCACAAACCTGGCTTTGTATTTTTCTACACTACCATCTGTAGCGTATTTGACTTTGTAGAGCCTTCTCGACCCTACAACTAACCTGTCCTGAGGCCTAGGTATCACTTCCCAGACATCATTGACCATAATGGAACTGTATTCCTCAACCATAGCATCTACCCATACTTGATGCTGAATGGTCTCTTGAAAACTAGAGGATTCTCCAACCTGAGCCACCAAGGCTTGGTATCTGTTTGGCTGTCTATGCCCCCTTTTCACATTCCTGGGTGCCCCGACAAAATCCTCTGCATCTCATAGAATCTGTCGAAGTTCCCGACTCGCTCTACCACTCGTAGTGGGTATATCTATCTGATGCTCCTCTTCCTGAGGCTCCACCTTTGGAGTTTTGTCTTTAGGAAAATTACTAGTGCTAGTTTTTGCTGGTCGAAGTGGCTGAACCAACGGATCATCCTTTGAATGCTCTTCGGAAGGCATTTCTCGGGATTTTCTGAAGGCTCTGTCCTCCATGAACTTCACATCCTGTCGAATTACGATCTTCCTATTCACCCACTGTTGCGTCACTTCTGCGTCACTCTAAATCACTTTGCGTGAGGACTGTGTCTCCGTGGTGTTATCTTCCTGCTCTTCCCTCTGCAGTGTCTCTTGAATGCCCTGCATCACCTCCTCCACAATCATTGACTGCTGCTGATGCCCTCCAGTTCCTCCACCCTAGAACTCTCCCTTTGATATCAAACTCCTTCTCCTTGAGAATCTATTTCCCTTGGGGTACTGAGTATTTGCATGGTGTCTCTCCAAATGACCCTCAAGTCTACTCTTATACTTTTCCTGTTGACGAATCAACAGTTGAGATTAAGTTTCTAATCAACAACTAAGATTAAAATAGACTTGATCCTTGTCTCTTAGAAGCTTCTCACCCATATCTTTATTAACACCCATTAATATTTTTATTTTCCTAAGTTTAGACTTAGGAACCCATTAAAAGTATTAATTATTTTAATAACTCCTCATCCGGGTGGAATTTTTCCAAACGATTTCTGTGTCTTGGAAATCTCATGTGTTCTAGCCCCTCCACAAAATTTAGGAGCTAGAGCACATCTGATGCTACCCAAAATCAACACTGAATCCATGTCTTCTTCTAGAAGATTCTCACCAAGACTTAATTAATACCCTTTAATTCATCAAATTTCTTAAGTTTAGACTTTGGAAACATTAAAAAATGATTAGTTATTTTAATTAAGTCGTCTTTAGGTGGAATTTCGAGAGACGATTTCTGGGTGTTGGAGAATACATGTATTCTAGCCTCTCCACCAAATTTTGTGGCTAGAACACATCCGATGCTACAAAAACTAACACTTTCCTGTGAAGACCCCCTCTGGCATTTTCTTCCCCAATGCTCTATGAGTTGTTCTGTTTTGAAGGTACACCGTTGTGTTGCATGCCTCTGCCCATAAAAATCTAGGAAAATCTTGGTTATACAACATAGCCTTTGCAACCCCAACTATTGTTCTATTCTTTCGCTCCGCTACTCCATTCTGCTGAGGATTATATGGAGTTGTCCATTCTCTTTTGATGCCTTCCTTCGCGCAAAAGTTTGTGAAGTCTTTATCTGTGTATTCTCCACCATTATCTGAATGTAGTACCTTGATCTTTTTCCCTGTCGCGTTCTCTACGAGAGCCTTGAACTCTCTGAACCGATCAAAGACCCCATCTTTGGTCTTTAAGAAGCAGATCCAGGTCTTCCTAGAATGATCATCGATAAAGGTGATGGATAATTTGCCATCGCTAAGAGCTCTAGTGGACATAGGGCCACAAATATATGAGTGTATCAATCACAACATGCCATTTTCTCTGTTGTCACTTCTAGGAAATGTTGCCTTTGCGTACTTCCCAAGTACGCATCCTCTACACATCATCATGCTTTGCGCTGAGAAAGGGAATTCTCGTTACAGTTTCTCTGAGCATCCTACGAGCTCCATGGTGTAAATGTCCCATCCTCCTATGCCAGAGTTCGTTCAACTCCTTCCCACTGCTATTATCACTGCCTATCAGTGCCATTGGAGAATCGAGCTGCAACCTGTATAACTTGTTGCTTCGAGCTCCAATCTGTCTCACCTTCTTCCAGCTAGAGTGTTTGACATACACTTTCTTCCCCACGAAATCTACATCATACCCCTTGTCTTGTAACTGGGACACTGAAATTAGGTTCATACCCAATCCTCGCACACGCAGTACATTAGTAGCACTGGTGTTGGTTCTTATTTCTATTTGAAATTCTATGATGCCTCTCCCTTCCAAAGCACATTTAGTTATGTTGCCCATAGTGATCTAGAAGTCCATTTGTTCCTCTTGATAGCTAGAGAAATATTCTCTAACTCCTATCATATGAGCTGAACCTCCACTATCAGAGTACCAGACACTAGATGATGCCAAACCTGACAAGCACACAAACTCATCCTCCAAATTGGAAGATAATTCTGAGGCTTCCTGACTTTTGATTCTATCCATGATTTTTTGTGCTATTTCTCCTTTCCTTCCAAACGCTGATTTTGCTACTGCAAAATACTGCATGCCAGCTGGAAATCTACCCTGCAAAAGAAATACTACTTCTCCCTCTGTCTCTAGCAATCCTCGATCTGGAAAATCTAATTTCTTTGTCGACTCTCTTAGAGAAATAGACTTTTCCTCAAAAAACTGACCCTCCTAGCCAAGGGGACTGCGCAGCGTCTAGGGTTTCGAGCAGCTGCTTACGCAGTGTTGTGAAGTTCGTTCTCTTTGCAACTGAGCTCCTTGGCTTCTATATGTGATCTGATACCACATGAGAATTCCAAAACCCAGAATCCTACTGCAGCAACTGATAATATTTCTTCTATTTTGTTAAATTAATTAAACAAACTATTTGCAGTTTCCTAAGGAAAATATTGAAACATATACACTGTAGCCTTCACAAAACAAATACTGCGAAAGAAAAATAAATGTTGGAAAATTAGAGAAATTCTAGCACATAGATAAAGATATTTGCATACTCATTTTTGGACAATCGTTCCTAGAAAAAGCTAATGCGGGAAAACCAGTGTAGAAGATGAGGGTTTCTTTATTAATTTTTCAGCAGTAATTCAAGTACAAGAATTTGGACAGCAGAATAGAGGAAGAATACTAAGAAAAATTTAGTAACAAATTTCGCAATCTCCACAGTGACTCCTAGGCCCCGAGATGCACCCTCTGCCCAAACGCCGGTGTCTCTGCATTACCCTCTACACAGTGCTCTAGTGGACTGCATCTCTCCTCATGCTGTCTCTTCCCGAATTTGTCCTGCACTTCCCGGACCACTGCTGATACCCTCTCTCTCTATACTACAACTCACCCTCTAGCTCTATCTTCTCTATTGAACTTCAGCCACTGAGAAAATCGATTTGCTTGGGCAATTGAGTAACTGCACTGGTGTGTTCTCCATCTACCCATCAACTTCTTATAATCTTCTGTTGGAGCACCAACGACCAAGATTAAAACATAATCGATGGCCTAGATTATTTCTCTGTCGATCTGTGTGAGTTTCTAGAACATTCACGCCAAGGCTTAATTAATTCTGATTAATTAATCATATTTCCTAAGTTTAGACTTAGGAAATATTAAAAACTGATTAATAAATCTAATTAAGTCATCTCTAGGTGAAATTTCCAGAAATGATTTTTGGGTATTGGAGAATACATATATTCTACCCTCCACAAAATCTTGTGGCTAGAACACATCCGATGCTACAAAAACTTACTGGAACATGCATGGTATTGCTACCCCACAACTATTTTCTAAACATAACTATTTAATTATGTTATTGTTGACAATTGCTAGATAACCTATTTCATTCCATATGTTATTGGTCTACTTTCTATTATATGCATTAAATATTTTTATGTCTGTTTGTAATTGATAGAATCTAGATTCTAGATGGTCGACGCTTGAGGGTTACTCATTAATGTACTATAATTGAGCATTCTCCATATTGTTTTAAATGTAAGTGGAATATATATATATATATATATATGCTCCCAAGATGGCTCACTCCTGAGAATTTTTGGAAAATGGCACTCCCAACACTCCTGCTCTGCTGCACACTCCAGCAACCTTGATCCAGGGCACTGGCATAAAACATATTATAAGTGTTAGCTAAGTGGTGGGTTGGAGTCATGGAAGAGCTAAGAATGGAAGAGCTAAGAAGGGTAATACAATGTTTTGTGCACTGGTCTTTGAAGGATGCGTAGATCTTTGCTAACCTAACCACATAGTTTTTTCTATAGTGTGAGATAATTCATTGCATAAACTATGCATGGTGAGTTTCACACACTTGTACGGGGTGACATAGCAATGCATAAACAACCATGTATCATTCATTGCAATTGATATTTTACACATTCAATTAATAATGTATGCAAGCTTCATATCTCTAAGTCCTAAGAGGAACTGCTTCCTAAAATGGTAGAAAGCTACAAAAAAAGAGAAGCAGAATAGTGAGGAAATTGAAGCAACAACAGAGCAGATTCATTTGCTTCAGAGATCCTTGATCCTGTCTTTGGGTGCATCAAAAGAAGAAAACTAGAGATACAGAAAATTTCTGCTGGTGGAAAAAAAAGTATTATTCTTTGTTTCCCATGTGCTTGGAATTCAGCTCAAGAACCTTACCCTTACAAACATAAAACACTTGGACCACTTTATTACCCAAGGATATATTATTGTTTGAATTCAGTGTACAAACACTATAAAGGTTGTTGTCAAGTGAATATAGAACATACCAGTTCAGGACAAAGTGTGCATCGGATTCTTAAGTCTTGTTCACTGCTCCAAATATTCTGAAAATTGACAGTATGCACTCTGAATCTGCCATCTTCATTGCATTTGGAACTAAGTCCTAATAAGGGTCTCTTGTTGAATGACTCAATACTGCTGCTATCCGGACACTGAGAACTTATCTCTGCTTGGCCACCAACAACACTGGCAGAATCTGCAATTGAACTTCTATCTGATACCCCGTGTGATGAGGAAGCGAATTGTTGTTGATTGCTCAGCATCTGTTAACAAGAGAGATTACATTAGTTGTAATGAATATTACAATAATATTGATTTCCATATCAAAAAAAAAAATATTAATAGTTATAGTCCTTCAAAAATCTGTCTTCTGGATCCATCACATAAATCATTTATATTGGTGATGCGTTTTGAACCAGCTATTGTGGTTGATCTAATCGTCCTGAGGATGAGCCACATTAGCTGGTTCAAAACACATCGACAATTTCAATGACTTATGTAATGGATCCCGAAGATAGATCTTTCAATAACTCTACTCACAAAAGCCTTCATTCAGATAGTTGTAGTCCTGTTTATTCAGGACAGTTTATGACTCCTCCGTCAAAATTCCTCTTACAGGTTTACTAAGTTACTTAGGCAGGGGAGGTCGATGAAATGAAAACCTTGTATATTAAAAGAGAGAACAATTGCATCACAATTAAGGACATTGTTGGAGGATGCACAAAAGTTTTCCAGACTAGTTCTATTGGTACAGTCGCAAGACAGAGAGAGAGGAGAGTGAGGGAGGGAGACAGAATTCACATCTATAAAATTAGTAATGACTAGTGGTTGATTGAAGACATGGAAACCAGAATATGGCAGTTCACTGTGGCTGCATCCTTAAGATATTTCCAATTAAGAGGCTATTTAGTATTTACAACTATTAAATTACTAATACATATCAATATATTAGATAATTTTATTGATGTCTACTAAATGACCATAAAAGTAGGTCAATGAGACTGAAGAGTACAACCAGTATGAATACAATGTGGGAGTGCCCATACAACTCCTAGAAAATTCCAAGAATAATACAAAGAAACCTACATAATGGAACAAGAAAAAAGAAACACATGAAAGAAGGGATAATAAATGGCATATCAAATAACTATCATATGTCAATGAGACATTCAATATATTATCTCAAATAAACATATTATCATCCTCTTTTAACAGTGTCTCCCTCTTGGTAGGGCCAGAACACAAATAACAGAGAGAGAGAGAGAGAGAGAGTCACTCTTTCTGGCCTTCCTACCAATCTCTTGTCATCTTGATGAGCTTCAATTTTTCTTAACAAGGGGTGTGCACTATATAATTAAATGTCATAGTACACTGGCACAAATATCTCACCTTGAAATCACAGCCGTTTTTCCTTGACTGGTAAGTATTCCACAACCTTTGTATAAAAGAATAAATCACTGTTGCTTGGCTTGTCCCTTCTTGGTCATTCTCTGCAAGGAGTTTTATAACCCGGGCAAAGCATTCAGATCTTTTAAAGTTTCTTAGATGTAGAATTACATGAGAAGGCTTTTGCTGATCTCCTTTAACCAATTCCAAGGCCAGTAACTCATCCCATGGAACATCCCATTGTATTTTGCAAGGCTTTGTAAGTGTCTTGTTCGATGATGAGCACTGAAAAAACAACATCAATTATTTTATGAAAGCCACAATCTGCCACAATTCTAAAAACAGTTAGTTAAACAGCTAATCTGTAAAAGGACAAACTCTATATACTAACCTGAACCATTAAGACACGCCTATTTGTGATCAACAGAATCAAACGATGAGGTAAATCAAAGTGCTCCTCATAAGAATCTGACCACGCGAATTTTGAAGGTTCTTTGAAAATCTCTGTGCATCCAAAATGTCTACTTACTTCTGCAAGGTGAAGTACCATCTGCAAAGTCGACAATATCCTTAATATTCCATCTTAAAATAGCACTTCTACAGTATAGTCAGTGAATGACTGCTAATAATGTGTAGATACGAACAAATCAGTGCATCCAGTTCTCAAACTACTTTCACCAGTGTTTCTAGGAAACAAGTTAACCCCCAAAAAAATGCATGAAGCCGAGGCAAAAGAGGGATCAAATAACAGTAATTTGACAACTATTAGGTATAACTGAAAAGATAAGATAAATATATTAATTTTCAACAAATGACCGAAATGGTAGGTTAATGCGACTGAAGCAAAAAGTACAATCAGCAATAAGCACCCGCAGGAATACCTACTGTTACTCCAAAAGCATGATGTAACAGAATTTCACAGTTATAGATGAACATTGACTTGAAATGAAATTGAATTCTTTATTTATCTAGTTTTAATGTGGCACCGAAGCTGGGTGACAGACCCCCTGGAAGACCACTTAGGGCCACTGCATAGGAATCATAAATGTAACACTGATGAATTTTCTGGAGCCTATTTTTGGTTCCATTAGCAGGTAGAAATAATTTGTCAAACTCGATTCCCTGGATGGTCTCTAATCTGCCCACTCTTCCACCATCAATGTGCTTAACTTCATAATCAACTGTCCATTTCAAGGCTACAAAATGATGTTGATTTCTTATCCAAACAATATATTCTACCATTTTTTAACCTTAAATGATACGAGCAACTGAAGCAAGGAAATAATTTCCTCATGAAAACAGGTTTGACAGTAAGTGAAACAATGCCATATAATTTTAAAAAAATCTGAATAGAATGTTTCGTATTTTACCAACATTCAGTCAGAAAGAAGGAAAGTCATACAAGAATAATTTTCCTCGTGTTTTTTCTTCTTATACCAGACTACTGCATCTTGAAAATAGTATCAACAGCATTTCGACCCTACTGGTTGTGGGGGATGGTCTTGGATGTCCAAAATAGAATTTTCTCAGCCCAAAAGTTTAAAGGAGAATAAAACTTTTAATCGTTGTACTTCATGAACCTGATATGTAACAAGGACTTTGTGAAATTTAAAACAATGCTAGTGAAACACTGAAGAATATACAGATTGCTTGTGAAATGTAGAATTTCTAAAAGCATATTTTAGAACCATATATTTATCGCAATGTAAAATGAAAATGCCAAGAAAACAGTGGAATTTGAGCTTTAAAATGAATGTGTAGATGGTTAAACAGTCAAAACGAGAACACTGTGCCTATTCATTTCAGAGGTTGGTTTAATACTATTTCATTAAGAAATTTGATCCCTTAAGCCTGTAATGTTCAAAATGATCAATTTGCTGGATATTACTTCAGAAAATTTGCCATTAATTTAAATAAACAATGTGCATAATTTTGAACCACAAAATCAACAACAAATTGGATATTCAGCCCTTAGGCATGCCCCATGTTCATGGACTTTGAGCTTATCTAATGATTATTGGTGCAGGGCCTTGGCTTGGACATTAAATAAAATCTTTCTCTTACTTATTTTCAAAATCTACTTGGGCCATAAATGATTTATTTGCTAATTAGAGCTAATATTTCCTTGTAGATATTGTAAATTATTTTCTAACCCTTGTATATTGTTTTTCTCTTTTGTAAATAACATTCTTGGGGTTTTGTTTTATGATTTTCTAGATCTTGTGGTTTGGATCTATCTATTTGAATTTCAAGTGCCATTAGCTCAAGGATTCAAAGACAAATCTGAAGTGAGAAGTTTGAAACCCTCACCTAGCCTATATGATTGGGGTTTGGGCATAAGTTCACTTGAGGAGGGGTCGTTTTGCCCAAGCAAGGAGAGCGCTCCATTGGAAGAGGTTGATCAAGGCCTTTTAGGACCTGATCTACAAGAACCAAGTGCTAGTTTTCCAACGTTAGGCTTATAAGAGGGAGCCGCTGTTATGCTCTTAACCTGCAATACCAGAATACCAAATATGCGAAGAAATATACCCAGAACATAGAACAATGAGAAATAACAGCAATTATTTTATTATTTAGAAAGCAATGTTCACTTGCCTCTTCGAGGGGGCAACCTCCAATAGAGCTGAGCTCAATTAGAAAATAAGACACGATGCTCCTCAAGGGGAGTCTCTATCCTTTATATAGGATCCATACATGCAATACCATGGGGCAGTACCATGGTTCTTATTAATACCATCTATCTAATACAATGGCCCATTTGCAGCTAACTGTGGTCCCTTCATTAAATGCGGGTCAACCACTTACAATTATTAATATGGGCTTTATTGACTCTTTACTTAACTATAACTATGACTCGATCCTATTACATAAATAAGGGGGTTAGGATTGGACCCTAACATGCCATCCCCCATAAGAATAGCCTTGTCCTCAAGGCTGAAGCTGCAGAAACTGCTGAAGGATAGTGGCTGGTTCCCAGGTCGCATCTTCCAGAGAGGTGTCTTTCCACTTGATGAGGACTTCCTTGATCGTGCGACTGTGCAGGTGTCGTTCTCGCATGTCAAGAACCTGTTTAGGTTGGAGCCAGATTGACCCTTCTTCATCCAATTCAGGTAGACTGGTTTGAATTCGGCAATGGTTCCCAATCACTTTCTTGAGGCATGAGACATGGAAGACTGGATGGATTTTTGCAGTGGGTGGCCAAGCTAGCTTGTAGGCGACTTCTCCGATGTGCTAAGTACTTGATACAGTCTGTAGAATTTTAGAGATAATTTCTGACAACCCTTGTCTTTGAGTGATGTTTGCTTATATGGTTGCAGCCTCAAAAATCCCTGATCCCCTTCTTGAAATTGTCATTTTGAACGATGTTGATTTCCTGTTGCTTCATGCGGTTTTGAGCTTGATGGAGATTCTCTTTGACGTGGGCCAGCATGGTTGTGCAGTTTTGTAGGAGTTGATCCACTGCTTGTACCTTCGAGCATCTCTTGATATAAGTAGGTGAAGGAGGGAGTTGATCATAAATTGCTTCATATGGAGTCATTTTGGTGGTGGCATGATAGTTGGTGTTATACCACCATTCGGCTAGAGGTAACCACTGTACCCATAGATGTTGCTTTTTTGAAGTGAAACACCTAAGGTAGGTCTCCAGACATTTGTTGACTGCTTCAGTTTGACCATCAGTTTGGGGATGATAGGAAGTGTTGAGTTGTAGTTGGGTACCTTGTAGCCTGAAGAGTTCCTGCCAAAAGTTACTGGTGAATATTGGGTCACGATCAAACATAATGGAAGTGGGCATGCCATGCAATTTGAAGATCTGGTCCATGAAAGATTGAGCTACCAAAGTCGGTGTAAAATGGTGGGGTAGGGCGCAAAAAATGAGCATACTTAGAAAGTTTGTCCACAACCACCATGATCACTGACTTGTTGCCTGACTTCGGAAGACCCGTAATGAAGTCCATAGAAACCTCTGTCCAGATTGAGGCCGAGATGGCAATGGCTGAAATGTGCCTGGGGATTTGACTATTTCTCCTTTGTGGCACTGACATACGTTGCACTCAACTAAAAAAGTCAGAATGTCTTTTTTCATGCCTATCCAAAAGAATGAACGTCGAGTGCAAGCATAAGTCTTTTGAAAGCCTGAATGGCCTGTAGTGGGAAATGAGTGCAACTCCGCCAAAATGTTATTTTTGAGGGTGGATGTTGGTGATATCACGACTCTATCCTTGTAGTGAAGAATCTCATCCTGCCAAGAGTAGCCCGCTATGGAATTTGGATCCACCTGCAATTTATTAATGAGTTGGGGGAGCAAAGGATGTGAAAACCATTCCTTGCGAGTCTCTTCAATCCATTCTGGAATGGGAAGGGAGATTGTCATCAGGGTGCTTTCCTCCTCAAATTGGCGTGATAACGCATCTACTATGACATTTTCGCGCCCTTTCTTGTAAATTATCTCATAATCATATCCCAATATTTTGGCGAGCCATTTATTTTGTTGTCGCGAGGATAGGGATTACTCCAAATTATATTTATGACTTTGATGGTCTGTGCAGATTTGGAAACGCTGCCGCAATAAGTAAGGTCGCCAAGTATCTACTGCATGTAACATGGCCATCATCTCCTTCTCATAGGTAGATTGTCCCAAATTTGTCCCGCTTAGTTGTTGGCTAGTGAAGGCCACAGGTCAACCTTCCTGCATTAAGACCACCCCAATACACGTACCTGAAGCATCACATTCAATCACAAAAGATTTGGTGAAGTTAGGTAGTGCTAATACAGGACTGGAACACATGGCATGTTTGAGAGCTATAAATGCTTGTTGAGCTTCATCATTCCAAAGAAATGAATTTTTCTTGAGAAGTTGAGTGAGGGGTCTAGCAATGCGACCATAAATGCGGACAAATTTGCGATAGTAGCCCATGAGACCCAAAAATCCTCTCACGCTCTTGAAGGTCTTTGGTTGAGGCCAATCCTGCATTGCCTGGATCTTTTTGGGGTCCACCCTGACACCTTCACACCCCACAATGTGGCCCAAATACTCAACTTCTTCCACGCCAAAAGAGCACTTGGACTTGTTGACAAATAATTTATGCTTCCGGAGCAATTGCAAGATTAAATCTACATGTTGAAGATGTGTGGCCCAAGTGCGCTGTAGATGAGGATGTCATCAAAGAAATCAAGGACAAATTTTCGGAGATATGGTTTGAGCAGGTGATTCATGAGGCTCTGAAAAATGGATGGTGCATTACAAAGACCAAATGGCATGACCAGGAACTCATAATGGCCTTCATGAGTTCGGAAAGCAGTCTTTGGAATGTCTACTTCTTTCATGCGAATTTGGTGATAGCCCGAGCGAAGGTCGAGCTTAATAAAGAATTTAGCCCCTTTTAGTTCATCCAGCAAATCATTGACAACCGGGATGGGAAATTTATTTTTGACTGTCAACTTGTTGAGGGCCCTGAAGTCTAGACACATACGCCATTCCCCATCTTTCTTTAGCACTATGACCACAGGCAATGAACAAGGACTAATGCTAGGATGAATGACGCCTGCTTCCAAGAGTTCCTTGATGATTTTTTCAATTTCATTCTTTTGGGCGAACGGATATCTATATGGGAACACATTTGGTGGTTGGGCCCCTAGGACAAAAGTAATGCTATGATCATGTTCCCCTCTCGAGGGTGGAAGCTCATGAGACTTGTCAAAGGCTAGCAGATAGTTGTTTAATATCTATTGCATCTCGGGATGAATATGAAGAGAAGTGGGCTCAAAGGCCTGGATGGCATTAAATTGGGCTATAACTCCATGGTGGCCCTTTTTTAACATTTTTTCCATCCTATGCGCACTGATGATAGAGGGATCACCTGCCTGGAGTCCACAGAGGGTATTTGTGTGGATGTTCTGCTTAAAACTCATATATAACTCCTGGAAATATATTGTGATTGGGCCGAGTGTGCGGAGCCATTCAGCACCCAAAACAATGTCACACCCTCCCATGTGTATGGCAAACATGTGGGTCTTTAACTGATAATCCCCCATTTGAAGTTTGACATTTTCATAGCAGCCTTCACATTTCATTGTCCCCCCATCAACAATTTGGACCTGGAAGTTAGAGACTGATTTGACAAAACAATGCACTGCTTCCGCGACTCTTTGTTGAATAAAGTTATGCATACTGCCACTATCAATCAAGACTACTATAGGGCAATGCTTAATAAAACCTTTGAGTCTGAGAAAAGTCAATTTTGCGCAATGTCCTGTGAAAATCACGCCCAGGGATAGGTGCCCACACAAATAGTCTAATTTGTCAGCTGTTATATACCTAGGGGGGATAATATGGGGTACCAAGGGAGGTACCCAAGGTAATAATGGGATGGGCAATAGTAATAAATAAGGTGGTTAACCCATATCATGTAAGGGACCACAAGTAATTAGTAATAATGTAATGGGCCCATGGTATTAGTCAATGGTATGAGGGAACCATGGTAATGATCCATGGTATTGTATGTATGAGGCCTATATAGAGGCTAGAGACTCCATGTCAAGGAATAGTCAAGGAATATTGTATGAACAGGCATATGGCTTGTGGAGTGTTCTCCTTCCTTAAGAAGTGAATGTATGGTGTTGCCCTACCTTAAGGGTTTGATCAATAAAAAATCATTTCATATCATTTCTGGGTTTATTTGCATTATATTATATTTTCATATCAGATCTATAATATTCCGGGTTAGATCTATAACATCAACTAACCCTCAACTGCAGAGTATGAGTAGTAATGTGGTAGTGATCGAACCCCCGCTGCTAGATCTGAATGGCGGATCTGATTGTTGCAATTGCTACCGAACCCAACGGCTAGATCTGAATGGCGGAACTGATTGTTGCGGCTGCGACAGAACCACACCTGCTAGATCTGATCTGGCAAAGATGATGCATGATCTAGAGAGAGACCCAAGAACTATGGTCTCAAGGAGTGTCAGGTGCTACAAATCACAATATACATAAGGGTCTAACAATAGTACTCAGCCCAATCTTTCAAGGCACTAACCAAGGAGGATCAACCGTACCCTTAGCCGTACAACCCCACTACCCTATCGTACGTGCAAGTAATCTCCCCAAGTGTTGTTCTCGATGTACTATAGCAGCAAGACAGTTGACAGTTTATCTATGGCGAGGTTTCAAAAGAGCCTAGGGGGCTTCCAATATACCCAGAGGATACTTGGAAGACAGCCCGTGCGCAGTTCTGTCAAATGGGCTACTACTCGAAGGGGTGCCCATAGGAGTTACAAGGGAATCCAACAAGCATGACCACCTCTTGTATTTCCTACGTGCATGCCTCCCCAAATCCGCAATTTTATGCGCTCAACGACAGATCTCGTGATTTAAAGACGCCGAAACATGTCTCTAGCCAAAAAAAAAAAATTGCTAAAAAATGGAGATCCCATCGGCCCTGGAAAGTGCTCTGATAAAACTTGTTATGCTCTTGACCTGCAAGAAGATACCAGAATATCGAATATGCGAAGAAATATACCCAGAATAGAGAACAATAAGAAATAAAAGCAAGTATTTTATTATTCAAAAAAGAAAGCAATGTTCACCTGCCTCTTCAAGGGGGCAACCTCCAATAGAGTTGGGCTCAATTACAAACTAGGACACGATGCTCCTCAAGGGGAGTCTCTATCCTTTATATAGGATTCATACATGCAATACCATGGGTCAATACCATGGTTCTTATTAATACCATCTATCTAATACCATGGCCCATTTGCAACTAATTGTGGTCCCTTTTTTAAATGCAAGTCAACCACTTACAATTATTAATATGGGCGTTATTGACTCTTTACTTAACTATAACTATGACTTGATCCTATGACATAAATAACGGGTTTAGAGTTGGACCCTAACAACAAACTTAGACGATTTACCTGAGGAAATCAAAACTTTGTTGAATGATTTCGTTGATATTGTTGTGGATGAGTTGCCAAATGCATTACCACCAATCAGAAGTATTAGTCATCATATTGACCTAATACTAGGAGCAAGTTTGCCAAACAAAGCAACATACAGATTAACTCCTCAAGAGAACGCAGAAGTTGGAAGACAAGTGCAGGAGCTAATGGATAAGGAGCTAATCAGAGAAAGTATTAGTCCATGTGTTGTACCAACTGTACTCAAACCAAAGAAAGGAGGTGAATGGTGAATATGTACAGATTCTAGAGCTATAAACAAGATCATTATCAGGTACAGATTTCCTTTACCACGCATGGATGATTTGATGGATTGTTTGAGTGGATCCAAATATTTTACTAAAATAGATTTGAAGAGTGGATATCGTCAAATAAGAATTCGAGAAGGCGATGAATGGAAGGCTACATTTCAAACAAACAGTGGGTTGTATGAGTGGTTAGTGATGCCTTTTGGACTCATTAATGCACCTAGCACATTCATGAGATTGATGAATGAAGTTTTGAAGGAATATGCAAGCAAGTTTGTTATTGTTTATCTTGATGATATTCTAGTCTATAGTAGAAGTAAAGAAGAACATCTAGGGCATCTTAAGTTGGTTCTAAGAACTCTGCAGAAAGAGAAACTACTGATAAATCTGAAGAAATGTAGTTTCATGAAGGAAGAATTAATTTACTTGGGATTTGTAGTTTCTAAAGAAGGATTGAAAATGGATCTAGAGAAAGTCCAAGTAATTTGGAACTGGCCTATTCCAAGGAATATATTCGAGGTAAGAAGCTTTCATGGTCTTGCAAGTTTTTATAGGAAAATTTATCAAAGGTTTTAGTCAGATTTGTGCACCAATTCTTGAAACAATCAAGAAGACTAACCAACCATTCAAGTGGACAGAAGCAGCACACAGGAATTTTAAATTGCTGAAGGAGAAAATCACAGAGAAACCATTTTTGGCTTTACTTGATTTTGAAAAGTATTTCAAGTTGAAACAGATGCTAGTAGAGTTGCAATTGGAGCAGTTTTGAGTCAGGAACACAGACCAATAGCATACTTTAGTGAGAAACTAAATGAAGCTAAGAAGAAGTATTCTTCTTATGATAAAGAATTTTATGCTATTGTACAAGCCTTGAAAAAATGGAGACATTATTTGCCGCCAAAGGAATTCATATTGTATTCGGGCAATCATGCCTTACAGTTCATCAATAACCAGCCAAAGTTGAACCAAAAACATGCCAAGTTGGTAGAATTTTTGCAAAGCTTTACTTTTGTGATAAAAACACAAGAGTGGTAAGTCAAATAAAGTCGCTAATGCATTGAGCATGGTAAGTTTTAATGTGCAAGAATTCAAAGCGGGTGTTGTAGGATTTGAAGAAATGGTTGAAATGTATAAAGATGATGCAGATTTCAAAGATATCTATATAGCAATTCAAAATCCAATAGCTCATAACAGAAGTCAGTGGTTAGATTATCTTATCCAAGGAGGGTTATTGTTTAAAGGTAACAAGTTGTGCATTCCCAAATGTTCTATGAGGGAAAACATAATAAAGGAGAAACATAGTTGGGGATTATATGGTCACTTTGGACAACACAAAACCTTTGCACAGGTAAATGCTTTTTATTATTGGCCAAAGATGCAGACTGATATTAAGAGATTTGTTGAGAAGTGCAGGATATGTTAGCGTGCTAAAGGGAAAAGCCGGAATACAGGATTGTACCAACCATTGCCAATGCCAAACCAACCATGGGATGCAGTTCGCATGGATTTTGTTTTGGGCTTACCTAAAACTCAAAGGGGGAATGATTCCATTTATGTTGTAGTAGATAGATTTTCCAAGATGGCACATTTCATTGCTTGTAAGAAGACTAGTAATGCAACACATATAGCTAATTTATTTTTTTCAAAAATTGTAAGATTACATGGATTGCCTGTAAGTATTGTGTCTGATAGAGATACAAAGTTTGTAGGGCATTTTTGGAGAACTCTTTGAAAGAAACTAGGAGCTAACCTTAGTTTTAGTTCAGCATACCATCCTCAAACAGATGGACAAACCGAAGTAGTAAACAAGAGCTTGGGAAACATATTGAGAAGTTTATTGTATCAAAATCCTAAGCAGTGGGATTTAGCACTAGCTCACGCTAAGTTTGCTTATAATGACACTCCAAACCGAAGTACTGGGATGAGTCCATTTCAAATTGTTTTTGGAATGAATCCAAGAGGTGTGTATGAGCTCAGAAATTTGGGTAAACAGGAGACAAGAAGTGCAAAAATTGAAGAGTTTGCGGAGCAAATGCAGAGACTACAAGAAGATGTCAAAGGCAAATTGCAGGAAAGTAGCGGCAAATACAAACTGAGAACATATATAAAAAGAAGAGAGAAGAAATTCCAAGTGGAAGATTTAGTGATGGTGTATTTGAGAAAAGAAAGATTTCCTGCTAAAACTTAAAATAAACTGAAAATGAAAAAGATAGGACCATGTAGAATTGTAAGAAAGTTTTCAACTAATCCATATGAAATTGAGTTGCCAGAAGGGATTGGAATATCACTTATCTTCAATGTTGCAGATTTGTATCCATACAAAGAGGCAGAGACAGAGCTACAGGAGGAAACTACAGGAGATGAAGTTCAAATTGTGAAGTGAGAAGAACAAATGCCAAAGACAGCAAAGAAAGAAGTGGAAGTTATTTTGGAAAAAAGAGTTACCGAAAGAACCAGATGGACAGGTTTATTTTCAATATCTAGTCAAATGGAAAGGATAGCCAGTGGAGGATGTCAGTTGGTTGACAACAGCAAAGTTGCAGAAGTATGGAGTAAACCCTGAAAATCTGAGTGATAATTCTTTTCTTCCCCAGGAGTCTGATGCAGGAGCATCCGGACTTAGCCAACAATGTGAAAGTTTGTTCACATGCTGTGGCTAAACAAGTTGAATTTCATTGACCTGATTGGTCAAAAGTCAATTTCACTTAGAGGGTTGGATCTCTCCATAAATGAGTTGTATTTCATTATTGTAATAGTTAGAAATTGTCTTATTTTAGGTTCAAAGATAAGTTGTTAGCATAGGTGTGTGGTAGAGCTAGGAATTAGAGATTTGTTGTTAGATTGATTAAAAATAGGGATTCAGTTGTTAGGCACAGAATAGAGTGATATTCGATTGATAAAAAGAAGGAAAAAAATGTAATGAAGGAGAATTGAGTGGAGTGAGAGCAAGAATAGTGTGTGGATTGTATTTTGAAACATAGGTCTTTTATTTGTGTAATCGGGCCAAGGCCAAGACTCTGTAACAAATATTATATTAATGAAAATGATCCAACGTGTATTTGTATTGTAATCCTAGTGCAAACTCTTGTTTCTTTCGGCGTGTCCACGTCTAGATAGTTAACCAGATAATTTTTGTAATTTCGCATTTAACGCAAATCTCAGTGGTTGTGGGTTTTCTGTGCATTGACAATAAATCGAGGTCAATTAGCATTAAGGGTTAATTTTGTGATTAAGTACTAAAATCAGTGATTGAGGGCTTTGCTTAATTTAAAGCACATGGTTATATCCAAGAGCGGGGTTTAAACAGTGAAAGTGGTATTTCGAGCGGCCTCAAAACCATAAGTGGTAAAAAGGAGTAGTCCCCCGATTCCATTCAATGGAGGACACATAGCAGCAAGGATGTGAAAAGAAACCGCTTTTCGAGCAGGTACTTTATGTGCAAGTTGTGCCCCCCATATCCTTGCGAACCGTTGGATCTGTCGCGAGTTAATCGACGATGGAGGATCAATGATTAGTTTCGTTGATTGGGTGTAACGTCAACCTTTGGATCAGTGAATGCAATGGACGGTGGAGATTGATTGATAGAGTTCGAGTGAAAAGAGCAGACCCGAGAAATTTATAGATGTGGGCATAATGCATTTGAAGTCCGACCTTATGTGTTGAAGCATGTTTTTCCTGTGTTTCCCATGTGGTTCCAATTTTATGTGTTGTCGGGGTTTAAAGCCAATAACGTTTCCGATAGGTTTTGTGCGCCCATAACCCACAGGTCAGGGCAGGAGCATTTAGGCCTAGACAGCAATGTGATGGTGTGGTCACATGTTGTGGCTAACGAGAGTTTGGAAGAAGAATTGGTTACTTAATTTCTATAAATTGCAAAGTATGTAAGTAGTTATGTTGTTACAAATACTAAGAAAAAGAGAGAATAACTGGCAAGTGATCCCCCCTACGTGGAGATCAAGTCAAGTAGTTTAGTTTGTTCAGATTAGGATAGGCTTTGATTTCTAAATGTATAGTCTATCCCTTCAATTGTGGAGGAGATGGTTAGCTTAGATATATGGTATTTCATTTCTTTTATGAAAGGACAAAGAGGGAGGATTGGAGAGGATTCACAGTGGAATTGTAAGCCTACGGGCAGATTAGGAACGATGGCCACTAATTAGAAGAATAAGGCCAAAGAGAAAGGATTCGGGAGAGAAAGTGAGTGAGCAGAGCGAGATGAGAAATGAATGTAAATCAGGCCATCAAGATCCGAAATAGAACTTTGTTTTATTTTTTATATTCTTTCAATAACAAGAACGAGAGTGGGTAATTTAGAAGCAAAGGAACTGTGTATTGTGCCATTTTCGAAGTTCTGTTATATGTATATGCATAGATGACTAAAATTCCATCCCTAGGCATGTTGATCATCCATCGATCACTGTAGGATCAATGGCAATCCAACAATACCCAAGATATCATAGTTAATTGTTATATGGATGTCGAAACAGAGTATGGCAGAGGAAGGCGGTTTAACACAGAAACCATCAATTGCGAATGAAACCAAGTTAATGAGGAATTGATCGGAGTATGCACAAGAGCCGTCAGATCTCACAGATCGACGGTTAGCATTGGCAATCTGTGGTGTAGGCGCAAGGAGTAAGATCTCTTGGATCTGGACAATCAACGGACCAGATCAAATCGTGAAGAATAGACTAAGTGATATCGCATCGGAGGAGAGCTGTGTTATCGGAACAGGCCGAGGAGACTTAGCGATGCCGATCATGCGATAGAACGTCAACCGTCGGATCAGAAACAGATCGACAATCATCGCATGGCATAGACGCAAGGGCGTTAAGTAGCGAAAGTGGTCTTCTTAAGGTGGTAAACGGATTATCGGGCGGCCTCAAAACCATAAGTGATATTCCCAAAGACGAACCCAATGACGTTATGAGCCAAGATTTAATCTAGATGAAAACCGGAGGTGATCAGACTGTCCATTAAAAGACTGATTGGACGGATATTGGATATGAACAAGCATGGAGGTTAATTCAGATTTTGGACCTGATGGGGTTTTATACAGCGGGGTTAAATCCTCATTGATTTCCAGCAATCAAGACCGTCCATCGGTTGACTGATCGAATGGCGATCGCGCTTGAATGTGTGCATGGTTTAACAGTTCGAGCGGACCCGATAGTTTATGGAATGGAGTTGATTCCTTTTGAGGTCCGGTTTTGTGCGATTGAGTGGGACTGGCACCCATTCGTCGAGTTTCATTCTGTTTTGTTGTTTGTTGATTGGCTGGGTTCTTTGTGAAATCCGCAAATGAGAACGCTTCCGATAGAAGTTGTGGGCATAAACCATGGGTATTGATAGCAGTGTTGTGAAAATCGCGATAAAATCACGATTTTATCGTTTTATCGCGATTTTTATACGAATTTATCGCGGGTAATTTTTTTTGCACAATTTTTATGAAATTATTGCGATAACAATCAAAATTATCGTGGGGGTCTCTGGCAGCGAGGTTTTATAATGTTTTTTTTGGTTTTTTAAGGGATGCTAAATGTTTGAAATGCAATTTTTTTTTAAAGAAACAAATAATTTTTGAGTGGGGCAGCTTAATGATCAAGTCTAAGCCCTAGTATTTATATGCTATTCATGGTAATGTTAAATTCTTAAAATAAAAGTGACATTCCCCTTAATCTTCATTTTCATCCTTTTAATTAAATTTTTAACATTACCATGAAATGACTCAGGATGTTTGAGAGTGGTTCTGGCCTCATTGGATTTCATATGGAGAAAGTAGAATTTTAGATTTCATTCAAAATCCAGCAAACTTTCAGTTTTGACAGACTTCAGGATTGGAGATTGTATGTTCCAAGGTGACCCCCTGCCCGGGCCTACCCCCCACCAGTAGAGAACGTGGTCTACCCCTATAGCTCCCACTTCTAGTTCTTCAGCTTCTAAGACAGACTACACTGCCAACTCACCAGCACCAGGCTCTACATCTAAGAGGAAGGGAAAGCTGTGCATTTTCTTGCAAAGGGGAGGAAATCAATAGGATAGACTTATTATTTTCTTCATTTATTGTATATGACTTATGACATTATGAGATACATTATTATATTTTTTTGATATTTTGATTGAGTTGGGACTCAGAGGTCAAGACTTACTATCAGGCATGATTCAATGTTATGTGTGATTTTAGCACTAGAAATGATATTAAACATCTTATATATTAGTTATTTTATCATATTTATGTGTCAATGTATTTGTTTTATGTTGTAGATGCCTTAGTTATTAAAAAAATTGAAAAAAATTAAAAAAAAAATGAATATTTTTGTACCAAACGATTTTTTCCTGATTATTTCCGATTATTTCCCGATAATTACGATTTTTTCCGATTTTTTCCTCGCATCGATATTATCCCGATAACGGTTAATGAAACATTAATTAATAGGTGTTTGGTATATGAAGTGGGTTATCGCCTGAGTGCGATTTTAACCCCATCAGGTGGTATCAGAGCAAGGATGTCTTGCTTGTGAAGATTATGACTAAAAAGCTACGAGAGTTCCCAGCATGTTAAATGAATGCAAAGTTTGGCACCGGACTACAGCAATAAGACTATAGGAAGAACTCTTGGAAGTTCTTAGAGATTGTAGTAGAACCTCATTCCAACTGAGGCTTGGAATAGATAGGGACAGGGGAGTCCGTAAGAGTAGTGAGTGTAGCAACTAGAGAGAGAGCAATATTGTTTAGTGCAAGTTCTAAGGAAAGAGAACTTGGAGACCAGGCAGAGGAGAAGCTTGGTGAGAAGATCAACTTAGAAGGAAGTTGATTGGTTACAAGTGTAAGAACTCACACATAAGAGAAGATAGCTATGGAAAGTCATATGGAAGGTTCAAAAGAAGGATACAAGATGAAGGAGAAGGGTGCTCAAACAATCCTTGGGAAACTGATGAGTCAAGTAGAGCTTGACAAAGAAATGGTTGAGATAAGGGAAGAACTCGGTGCATTAGTAATGCCGCTAGAGGAGAACCAAAGACTAGGTTGGCTCTTGAAGAAGAAGCCTGTGAAGTGGCCTAAGTTGCAGAGAAGGCTACAACAAAGACAGGTAAAGTGGTTGATGGAAAACCTCAGAGAAGCAAAAGCGGAAATGGAAGTTTCCAATTGTAGACCAAAACAGGGAGAAATTCTGGGTGAAGAAGATAATGAGAGGTCATCTAAAGATCTCATGAACTATTGAAATAGTTCAGAACAATTAGAAGATATGTTGACAAGGGAAGCAGATGATGCAATGAAGCCCTGTGATTTTAATTCTCATAGTTTGTGTATGTTTGCAGGATATGCAGAGGATGATGGACAGTCTGGTGAAACTGTCACAAACAGGACTAAAGCTCTTGAGGTGAAGTATGATGGAGAATGCCTTTTAGAGGAAGAAGGTGTTGATTTATTGCAGGAGAAAGAACTCATAAATGAATTTATGTTTGGTGTAAGACAGTCAGATGAAATTGATATGGACTAGAAGCCTAATGAAATTTCCATAGTGGTATTCCAAGAAGGTAAGCAAATGAATTTGTCTGATGAAATTGATGAAAGAACTTTGCAATATGATAGTGCAGAAAACAGGATAACTCAAGAGAATTTCCAGGAAAAGAATGAAGCTGAGAATGAAAGTTGTGATGAACTATTGGAAAGATTTCGCATGGAAATAGAGTTCTTGGAAAGAATGCTCAAGGAACCTGAAGGAGAAACGAAGCTTTCAGAACCTGATAAAGAAGAGATTATGGTTACCATGCATGATAAGGATGAAATGTCTCAAACATTTATACAGTTAAGTAAATGTTTAGACTCTTCAGTTAATAATGTGACTATAGGTACGGAATATAGCATTAATAAATATGATGCTGAAATCAGAGAAATTGAGCAGAGATTATTTGAAGGTGAGATGGAAGATCAAGAGCAGCAAGGAAGTCATGTCCTTAGAGCCATGAAGGAAACAAAAGTATTAATCCAGCAGGATAAAGATGGAAGAAACTAGCAATTTAAAAGAGATGATCAGCAACATGAGACTGAATTTGAGGAAGGCATTAGATTGCAAGAGTATAGCAACTGGAAGCAGAATGAAGAACAAGAGATTAATCTGGCAATAATGAGAGGAGTAAATATAATAACAGAGGGCCTATAAAGAAAGACAAATGAAGATCGAAGATACAGATGGAGAACGAACAAACGGGTCAAGTGGAAGCTATTGCAACAAAGGTGGAATGCAAGCTGATAAACGAATTCAGGGAAATTTGTAGAATTTTTCCACAAATCAGTTAGCTCTGATACCATGTAGAAATTCCCAGTTGTAGATCACCTGATAATGCAATATACTAAAGCAAAATACTTGATCTACTTCTACAACCAATTTAGCGAAAGCTTAATCAAACGTGAGCAACATCAAAAAGAACACATATAACTGATATGGAGAAATCAATCACACATAACACAGAAGAAATATCCAAGGGAAAGCACCAGCCTAAAACCCCATCTCTGTATTATCATACAAGTGGAGATATAACCAGTGTTACAAAAAGAATCAGCTCAAAAGCTATCCTGCTCTCTCTGCAATACCTCTGCTGCTCACAGACAATCAAAGGCCTCTATCTAACCTTTGGTCTGCCCTCTAAGCCTCCTATTTCTTTGCGCAATTCTAATTGGGGTCCAGTGCAGCCACTTGTGTCAATTGGCCTCTTCATACACTCACTAACCTCTAATCCAACTACGCAGTCCTAAAAGAGATAAATCCTCATCATGGATGAGCTTCCTTTATAGGAAAAATATTCATCCAACTGATAGTACATTGTCCTTTCTCTGATCTCAAATGGGTCTCTGTCTGAACTAACATGCATGAGTTATTCATGAGAGAATCTTCAGTTATCTGAAGTGCAGCAGTTATATGCAAGCATGCATTAATTAACTGAACTTACTTAATTTAAACAAACTGTTTAAATCAAATATAAGTGGACTTGACTCAGTTAATTGAGCCAACTAATCACTACTCAATATAGAACTCATCCTTATCTCTTTAACTAATGGATAAATTCCTCAATTAATAGATAAATTGTTGCATGTCCTCACATAGACTTCATGTTTGATTTTTCACAACTAATTAACTCATGGAGAATTAATTAATTAATTTACAAACTTCTGTTAATATCAAATTCGAATTTTTACTTCCTATGTTTAGTCCAGGGACTGACTAAAATAAGAAGGGATCCCGAAATGCTATTTTTAGAAAAGCTATTTTTAGCACTTTCACTTTTCACCCATTGTAGCTAAAATCTCCAACCGCTGAACTACTATTGATAGCCTGGCTATTTATAGCAGTGTTATTTTTAGCATCTTCGATTTTTAACATTTCTTCTTGCACATTTCAACAAACTTAAACAAATTCATATTGATTTGTTAGAGAAGGAGAGACTCAAAGAAATGGAGTCACAGCAAAGAGGATCTGCTGAAATCCAAAAGATCTATGATGGAAGATTGGTGCTTGAAGCATCAAAAGAGGATGAAAGGTACAATATTTTTAAAACTGATGATTGTTGTGTGCTTGCAGGTCATGTAAGCTTCGGGAAAAACAAGCAGTTATTGAAAACTGTCATATCAATAGGTGAAAAGATGACTACCCACAGTCATATGAAGAATAAAGAGAAAAGTTACAGTCAAGTGAAGGAAGATGTCCAGTCAGATGACATCCAAAGGATAAATCAAAAGGAGGATGGCAAAGGAATTATTGAGATCGAAAAAGTGTTTGGAAAGGAAGAGATCCATTCATATGAATATGGAACAAAGAGTCTTCTCGGGAAAACCAAAGAATAAGTGATCAGACTGTACAACCAAAATTGAATGAGAATGAAGAAGTTGTCATGGATGACAAATATGGAAAAGAAGTTGCCAGAAATGTTGGCATAATGAGGAAACAGGGTAAAGCATTTGTGTTTAATGAATTGATTGATTCTAGTGAAGATTTATATGCAGAAACAAGGCAATGTGAAGTCAATTTGAAACAAGGAGTTAATTCTGAAGATCAGATCAAAGTAAGGAAAGATGAGATCAGAATGCCTCAAAAAGATGGAATGATGTTGAAAATACAGTATGGAATTGTTGAACTGGAGATGAGTTCAAGGGATGATAGTAACAAGAATACTATTGCGCAACAAGGAGTTATTGATGAAGAAGAGGTTGAAACTAACATTTCAAAAGCAAACAAATATGATGCCATAATCATTAAGGGTGAAAAAATTAAGTTACTAGAAGAAGAGGTATTCCAAGTACCTAAGCAAGCAGGAAGAATTCTTAGTTTTCAAGAAATCTGTGGAATTGCAGGTATACTGGGAATTGAAGTAAGAAGTGATGAAGCAATGAATGAGAAACCACAAGAAGGAATTGGAATTGTTGCAGGGGGTTTGTTAGGATTCCAAGAAACTCTCCTAAGTTGTAGCTCGAAGATGCCTGGTAACATACAAATTCAACTATTATTGCAGGTTTAATGGAAGGAATGATGGTTTGGTTCAAGCTAGATAACCACTTTCACTCTGTTTTACTCCAAACATGCATGAACACCCTCAGACTACAAGGCTTTAGACCACCAATGCTCACAGTTTTAGAGGTTAGGTGAATATGGAGAATACTAACCGCACCAGCAGATGCACAAGACCATGTGATGGTCAGTTGCAACTAGTAAAGAAACCTATAAATCTAATCGATTAATGGAAGGACAGGATGACAACTCTCCTACATTAGATAGAAAGAAACCTGAGCAACCTATTCAATGATGCAATCCATACTTTAACACAGAGATAAGATGACAGTTATCTAGTGCTCAAGACCAGGAGCTCAAGAATACAGCATGTCAGACACAAGCTTAGAATAAGAAGAAAATGGACAGTGAGCAATTAATAGCAAAAGAAGCTTGTGTTTGCTGAAAATCAAGATGAGACGCTGCAAGTGACAAAATGTCTACAGTCTCCAGAGGTTGAACCTTACATCAAATACCAACCCTGATTACATCTTTCTCCTGGGTATTTATAGATTTACATTACAAGGGCACTTGGCCACTTAGGTATGGAAGGGTCATAATTGACCACCAACTGCATTTAACTGCCTGATGGAGTCTTTGAACATGTTTGCTTGCTTCAGTGGGTGAATCTGATCAATTTAGGTGTTGTGCTGTCCTTTTAAATGGTTGAAGTGCTCATCCCTGTGAAGTCCATGACTGATAAATTCGGTTACAAGGTCGTGCTTGTCCTTTTCTCCCTTGGCCATGTCGCCTGTTAAATATGGTTGTTAAGGGTCTGTCAGTGACTGATACTGGCGGAGCTGGTCATCTCCTTCTTTGGACAAACAGAATGGTTAAGAATGTGGAATGCATGGGTGAGTGGACAATTTGGATGAGTGGGAAAAATGGTCGTCGGATCAAGGAAACGGATGGTGGAGATGGCTCGACGAAGGCTATCGACTGAGGCGAGAGTAGGGTGAATTGGGGCCGTCAGATCTTCATCGGACAGATCAGACGATCATCAGGAAGCGAAGTTGCACGGACGTTTAACGGGCAGGTAGATTAGTCGGGCAGTAATGGTATTAATCGCACCACTTTTGGCCACTAAGCGGTAAATGCCCGGGGTCGCACGATTCCATTCAGCGATCAACACGTAGCGGCAGATAAGAGAGAAAAACCTCTCTCATCGCGCGCTATCGTTCAATCAGATTGCCAACGCGATGAGAGAGAAGACCGTTAGATCTTGGTGGGGATGATCTGACGGTGGGGAATGGTAGACAGGTTGCCTTTATCGGGTGCGACGGGAGCCGTTGGATCAGTGGAGTGATCAACGGTGGGGATGAGGCGCGATGAGTTTAGGAGCGTGTGGGGACATATGGTAGGGTTTTATGGTAGGTTTGGGGTTTTGAGCTCGGGGCTAAAGTCAAAAGGGGTTAATCTGTTGGGTTTAGGAGACAAATAGGGAAATGGAAATGGAGGGTAAGCGAGGCAGAAGGAAAGAAAGGAAGAATGACCAAATGTGAAATCTTTTTTAGCACAACCAAATAGACTTTCCTTCTTTCTGACCTTAGAAAAGCTAACACTGGCTCCTTCTGAGGATGAAATCCTCCCTGTGAAGTTTCAAGAACCGTAGACCACTGCCTTTCATACAAAAACAAGATCAGCAATACCTAGTGTTCCATTGGGCATGGATTCTAATTAAGCCTACACTAGAACTTGTAAAAAGAACATATTTACAATGTTGAGGCCTAAAGGCCTTAACCAACATAAAACTTCAAAAACCTTCCATTGACTGGGCCATCAAAAACTGTTTCTCCTTCCATACTTTGTAGTATGAAGGTGTTGTTCCCCTGGATCTGAGCAATGATAAAAGGTCCAGTCCACAGAGCATCGAACTTCCCATGATTCCCTTTCTTTTCCTTCAGTGCATCCCATTTGAGCACCAAGTCTCCAACTTGAAAATTGTCCATCTTTGCTTTTCTGTCAAAGGCTTCCTTGATTCTCTTTTGATGTGTTGCAGACTTTTCAATCAGTTGATCCCTGATCTGATGTACTTCGGCCAAGTCACTGATTCTTTTTGCCATGTCATTTTCCTCATTCTGCTCTTCCTGCAAGAACCTGCCCACAGGGAGGGTCAACTGGATTGGGAATATAGCCTCAGCGCCATATACCAGCTTGAATGGAGAATTCCTTGTGGACTTCTTTGGCTACCCTGTCAGCCCACAATGCAAACTTCAGCTTGAATCCCAGTTCCTTTTGTTGTCTTCCATCAGCTTTTTGATTATCCTTATCAAGCTCTTGTTGGATGATCCTGCTAAACCATTACCTTGAGAGTAATATGAGGTGGAATGAACTAGCTTAATGCCCATTGAGTCACACATGTACACCAACTCTTTTTCCCTGAAGGTTGTTGCGTTGTCTGTAACTAATTTATGTGGACAGCCAAACCTGGTGAAAATGTTTTCTGTCAAGAACTTCATGACCACATGGTGATCAACTTTCCTAGTAGGGATGGCCTCAATCCATTTAGTGAAGTAGTCAGTGGCTACTAAGATCCATCTGTGTTGGCCACTAGAATGTGGATTAATTTATCCTATGAAATCCAAACCCCACTGTTGAAAAGGGCCACTGACATGCATTGGCGTCAAGTGTAAGGACTTCAATTGTTGTTTTCCTTCAAACCTCTGGTACCTGTCACAAGATTTTACAAATGAAAAGACATCAGAAAACAAAGTAGGCCAATAATACCTAGCTCTGAGGATCTTATGGGCTATGGTTTTCCGATAGTGGTGTCCTCCACAAATGCTGGAACGGAACTGATGCATGACTTCCATAGATTGTTCTTTGTCCAAACATCTTAAAAGGATTCCAAATGGATCCCTCTAATATAGAAAATTTTCATGAATGTAATACTTCGCTGCTCTGAGCTTAATAGTCCTGACTTGGCTTGAACTTAGGCCTGGAGGAACTTCTAGCTTCAGCAAAAATTGAGTTATTGTAGAATGCCATTCACAAGAAGCTAGAATTTCAGCCAACAACTGGTCACATCCCACTGTTGCTTCTTCTGTCTGTCCATTCTTTGAAATTGAGCTCATGCAATTTATGTCCAGCATCCTGCAATTTTCTTCAGCCATCAGCTTGGCAAGGCCTTGACCTCTGACAAGCTTGATGGGCTTTAATTCTATGTTGAATTCAATAAGCTTTGCAATCCATTTAGCCCTTCTTCCATCAACATCTGGCTGCGTTAGGACATCTTTTACTGAAGCAGAGGGCACATAGGCAATCACCTTGGAGTACAAAATGTATATTCGAAAAGCTTTTAAAGATTTGATAAGAGCATAAGCCTGTTTTTCAATGATATCATACCTCAGTTTGGTATCCCTTAAGGTTTTGCTGAAGAATGCCACTGGATGCTCTAAACCCTCATCATCTTTCTGCAATAAGACCGCTGCAAGGGTGTCACCTGAGGCAAATGAAAAGATATGGAACTCCTTGTTGTAGTCTGGACTGATCAAAGTGGAAGTTTCCATAATAGCTCTTTTGATGGCTTCAAAAGATCTTCTTGCTACATCAGTCCACTTGATCTCTGATCCCTTTTTTAGCATGGAGGTGATGTGTTTTACCAACTCTGCAAAATTAGGAATAAACCTCCTTACAAAATTTATTTTGCCCAGAAAGGATTGGATGTCCTTTTTTGATCTTGGGACAGACAAGGTCTGTATTGCTTTTACTCTTTTTGGGTCAATCTTAACACCTACAGCGGAACCAATATGTTCTAAAAGTTTGCCCTCTTCCAAAGCAAACTATGACTTCTTAGGATTCACTGATATCCCAAACCTCCTGCACTTCAGAAACACTTTCTTCAAATGCTGCAAACGATCTCGATGGCTACTAGAGTATACTGTTATATCATCCAGTTAGACAAGGACAAATTTATCCTTCTCTCCTACAAATGCTATATCCATAGCTCTCTGAATGGTAGCCCCGGCATTCATCAGCCCAAAAGGCATCTTGGAATACATAAAAGTGCCCCAAGGAGTGGTGAATGCAGTCTTCTCTTGATCATTTGGATGTACAGTAACTTGGTTATAACCTGAAAATCGATCCAGGAACGACATAACTTTAGCTCCTGAGACTTTCTGCAGCAAATGCTCCATCTTGGGCAGAGGATAATTGTCTTTCTTAGAGCATTTGTTTAGGTTCTTGAAATCAACACACAGCCTGATTTCTTCACTTTTCTTCCTCACCACTACCAAGTTGGCTACCCACTTTGAATATCTTAGAGGAACTATGATTTTGGCAGCCAACAACTTCTTGATTTCTTTTTCAATCAAAGGGAGGAGCAAAGGATTAATGGGTTTCAGTTTCTGCTTGAAAGGAATGGTGTCTTTTTCCAATGGGATCTTATGCTGGATGATCTTTTTGTCATAAGTTTTGAGGTCACTGTATTCCCAGGCAAAGACATCAGCAAATTGCTTCATTAAGGTGCAATACTCAAAACTTTGGGCAGCAGACAAATGGGTGGACAGATTTATATATTTTGAATGATTTGGACTCCCTATGTTATTCCTATGGACTGCAAACTGATCTTTTTGGGCAACCTTATGAGGCACATCATTATGGTCAAACAGCTTCTCTAGAGGCACTAGCCCTTTTGGTATATGATTGCTAGGCAGTTGAACAATACCGTCTTGGCCAATTCTATTCTTTAGCTAGGGTTGGGGACTTTCCTCCAAGGTTTCATTATCTTGATCAATTTGCATTTCAGAGAATTCATCAATAACTTGTAGAAACCTATTTACTTCATCATCATCCTCGAAGACTTTCCAGCACTGGACATTATCAGACAAGGATGGTCTATATTTTATCTGGACTTCATAAACCATCTTAGGGGGCATGGGAGGGATGAACATACTAGCAGACACGGCAAGGGAATCAGCAAGCTGATTTTTTACTCTAGGAATATATGAGATACAAAAACTATCAAAAGAATCTTTGAGTCTCCATACCTCATCTTTGTATGCTTTCAGCCTCGGGTGCCTTGCTTGGAATGTTTTATTCACTTGTTGAATGATGGGATCAACATCTCCAAACACCTCTATGCCTCTGATTCCCGTGTCTTTGGCAGCGTTTAAGTCCAATATCAAAGCTTCATATTCTGCTATGTTGTTGGTGACCTGGAAAGTCAGTTTGAAAGATAGATGTGTGCTTTCTTGCTTTGGAGACACCAACACCACTCCTACTCCTGTAGTCTCTTTTGAACATGCTCCATCAAAGAACATATCCCAAACTTGGTGCCCTTCCTCTTCATTGACCTGGCACAATGGTTTCTTGATCTGCACCGAGGCCCTCTAGGATTCTTCAATTTGGAGAATACATGCTCCAAAATCAATGTCCACAGCGTAAATGGGATGATTAGTGGGATTCTTCTCATCACTGATGATATAGGCCAGCTGGGCTTGCCTGTATAGTCTTCTGCTTTCTCCTCCAAAAACTGGGACAGTGGCATAAGATAAGTCATTTTGCAATGTCCCACCTAACCTTCTAATCCACCCTCTTAAAAGTAGCATACCAAACTTAGGGGGGACATCTGCTACCTCAATATCCATCGTCATGCTCTTCATGGGCAGCTGAGTTACGGTGATAGCCAAGTCTTTGGTTAACCCCAGACATTTCACCTTCCTTGAATCAAAGGAGAATAAACCATGATAAGGTCTGGTAATATCAAGGCCTAACTCTTCCATGACAACTTTGGGCATCAGAGATGGTTGGCGCCTGTGTCCAACAGACTGTTGTGGAGGACTTTGTCATGAATGGTGAGAGAGACATAAAATGATGGGGAATTGTTATCAGCAGGTTCAATCATTGGGCTAAGCACAACTGTCGGTTTATCATCTTGTAAATTCACATGGTCATTGGATGCTTGTGTGACTTTCATCTCAAGGGCATCAAGGATGGGCTTCCTAAAGGCCTCACTCTTTACAAGTTCTATCAAAGGTACAGATATTTTCAACTTCTGGACTTCTGATTCAAAACTGAAAGGGGAAGGGGACTTGTCAAGGTCTTGAGCTGGTGCTTTGAGGATGATGGGATCAGCTACTAGTCTCTTCTGTTTGCTGATCTGCTGCTCTGTGGGGACAACAACTCTTTGGGTAGGATTCTCTTTGACATTACTCGTTCTTGACCTCAAGTTATATCTTTGTTGGTCTTCAATCTGTAAAACAGCTTCTCTGTCCCACTCTTGACTAGTCTGGTCCCTAGGTAATAACTCCTCATAGGTAGCCAATGTCAAAAAGGCAGCATTGCCCTTGACTTCCATGCAGTGAATCTCATCCTCTTCACCAAACTGCTCCTCCTACATGACTACGTTCTAGAAAGGAGTCTTCACCCTTTGTTCTTCGTTGGCCTCTTTGCCCCTTTGAATGGTTTGCAATTGTTCATTTGCTCTTCTGAATGGATTGGGATTCTTAGGAGCAAATGTATTAGGCAGCCTTGCCTTCCCAACACTCTATTCAATCTTCAGTTTGGATATCTCGGTAGCTAAAGACTCTATCATCTTAGTCATTTTATCTAATTTGGGTTCTGAAGATGAAGCAGAGGAAGAAGAAGCCTCACCTCTCTGCCTCCTTCTGTCAGCATGACCTTTGAGTTTTTCTGCAACCATGATATTGGATTCCACCTCCAAGGCTGCATCTTGCATTTCAACTAGAGTGGCACACCTTCTTTCTCTTAATAGCAGGCAGAATTTAGAATCAAAGGCATTGGCATAGGTGAGTTTGGCAGAAGTGGAAGTAGGCTTCACCTCAGCTGGTATCTTACTATACATACGATTGAATCTTTTATTGAAGTTAGGCAATGACTCCCCATTTTCCTTTTTTAGGTTGCCAAACTGAGTATGGTAATATAGCAGGTCTTTTTTATCTTCCCAATGCTTTAAAAACACATCATCTAATGCTTCGATGTCTGCTATAGACCTAGGGGTCAGTTCTCTAAACCACTTTCTAGCCTCTCCATTAAGGCTTTGGACAAATACTCTCATCCACACATCATCTTCACTGATATCTAGGTTATCAGTATAGCTATAAAAAGACTCAAAGTGTTCTTCGGCTGTTACTCCCTCTGTACCAGTGAACTTAGGCATGTATTTCTGATATTCACCTACAGGCATGGCATTCAAAGGAATAGGCAAAACCAGGGGTCCATACCTAGCAGCTATGATTCTTTCCATTTTGGTGGGTGCTTGTGGGCCTGCCATGACTGGGGTAGATGGAAGAGTACTGGCAGTTTGGAAGGTAGGGAGTTGAGCAATGAATGATAGGGCTAAAGGAGTAGGATGGACTGGAAGAGGGTTTTTCTTTGGACTGAGATCCAAAGGGGAACTTATTGGACAAGGAGCTTTATGAATCTCTGAGAGTATTTCTTCGCTAAGAGTGCTAAGCTCAATATTTTCAACATGTGAATGCTCAGTTACAAGCCTTTCTTGTAGAGATACATAAGATCGTTTAGGCTTACTTGATCCCGATGCTCCTTTTCGTGAGATCTTGCTCTGCTTGATAATCTTCTTAGGGCCAGGCACTGGGTCAACTAGTGATTTCTAAGGATTTCTCCGAGTATGTCTCACAAACTGAGCCATAATTGTAATGTGGAGCCGCCAAGAGGTTCGGCCTCCAATAGAGTCGCCAGATAGATGATTACAACCAAAGATGTGTCCAGACTTTGTCTATCATCAAAGTTGGATCTGTGTCGTTCTGCTAGGGAAGCTGAGCTTCAATCTCCTCTCCCCGGAAATGGCGCCAATTATGTTAGGATTCCAAGAAACTCTCCTAGGTTGTAGCTCGGAGAGCCTGGTAACATAAAAATTCAACTATTGTTGCAGGGTTAATGGAAGGAATGATGGTTTGGTTCAAGCCAGATAACCACTTTCACTCTGTTTTACTCCAAACATGCATGAACACCCTCAGATTACAAGTCTTTAGACCACCAATGCTCACAGTTTTAGAGGTTAGGTGAATATGGAGAATACTAACCGCACTAGCAGATGCACATGACCATGTGATGGCCAGCTGCAACTAGTAAAAAAACCTGTAAATCTAATCTATTAATGCAAGGACAAGTTGACAGCTCTCCTGCATTAGATAGAAAGAAACCTGAGCAACCTATTCAATGATGCAATCCATACTTTAACACAGAGATAAGATGACAGTTATGTAGTGCTCAAGACCAGGAGCTCAAGAATACAACATATCAGGGACAAGCTTAGAATAAGAAGAAAATGGACAGTGAGCAATTAACAGCAAAAGAAGCTTGTATTAGTTGAAAATGAAGATGAGACGCTGCAAGTGACAAAATGTCTACAATGTCCAGAGGTTGAACCTTACATCAAATACCAACCCTGATTACATCTTTCTTCTGGGTATTTATAGATTTACATTACAAGGGCACTTGGCCGCTTAGGTATGGAGGGGTCATAATTGACCACCAACTGCATTTCACTGCCTGATGGAGTCTTTGAACGTGTTTGCTTGCTTCAGTGGGTGAATCCGATCAATTCAGGTGTTGTGCTATCCTTTTAGATGGTTGGAGTGCTCGTACAAGTGGAGTCCATGACTAATAAATTCGGTCACAGGGTCGTGCTTGTCCTTTTCTCCCTTGGCCATGATGTCTGTTAAATATGGTTGTTGGGAGTCTGTCAGTGACTGATAATGGCGGAGCTAGTCATCTCCTTCTTCGGGCAAACAGAATGGTTAAGGATGTAGAATGCATAATTGAGTGGACGATTTGGATGAGCGGGAAAAATAGTCGTCGGATCGAGGAAACGGACGGTGGAGATGGCTCGACGAAGGCTATCGACCAAGGCGAGAGCAGGGTGAATTGGGGCCGTCAGATCTTCATCAGACAGATCGGACAGTCATCGAGAAGCAAAGCTGCACGGACGTTTAACGGGCGGGCGGATTAGTCGGGCAGTAATGGTATTCATCACACCGCCTTTGGGCACTAAGCGGTAATTGCCCGGGGTTGAGCGATTCCATTCAGCGATCGACACGTAGCGGCGGATGAGAGAGAAAAACCGCTCTCATCGCGCGCTATCGTTCGATCAAATTGTCGACGCAGTGAGAGCAAAGACCATTAGATCTTGGCGAGGATGATCTGACAGTGGGGAATGGTAGACAGGTCGCCTTTATTAGGTGCGACGAGAGCCATTGGATCGGTGGAGTGATCAATGATGGGGATGAGGCGCGATGAGTTTATGAGCGCGCAGGGACATATGGTAGATTTGGGGTTTTGTGCTCGGGGCTAATCTGTCGGGTTTAGGAGACAAATAGGGAAATGGAAATGGAGGAGGGTAAGCGAGGTAGAAGGAAAGAAGGAAGAGTGACCAAATGTGAAACTTTTTTTAGCACAACCAAACAAAGTGTCCTTCTTTCTGACCTTAGAAAATCAGAGTTGAATAGGAAAGCTAACAGGGTCAATGGAGAAGGAATTTGTACGTTTTAGAAATGTATATGGGAAAATATTGGCATATGGATTATGACGTTCTTATGCAAGAACACATCCAGTTGCAAGAGAATAGTATTCATCATTGGAGTAGTGAAGTGGACAAAGAAATTGATGAGTTGTGGAGACTCATACAACAACATTCCAATATAGGACAAAAGAAGAAAGGAAGATTAGCTGGAAAGAATGGTACAGGTGAAGGTAATGGTAAACTACAAATTAAAGTGTGGAAGTCTGGCATAAATTGTGATGATGAGAAAAACGCAGTAAGTTATATGAAAAAGACAGCAGCAGACAGTGAGAGCATAGCTAATGGGGCAATACAACATAAAGTATGGAGACCTGGAGAACGACAACCAACAACAATAGTAACCAAGGACAGACTACCGAACAAAGTATGGGATCTAGGAGGACACAGATCAGAAGCACATGATCAGGAGATCATGATTATTTTTAACCTTGAGAGTTTGATGCAAGAGCATCTAGGCCTAACCAACAATATGATGGTGTGGTCACATGTTGTAACTTGTGGCTAACGAGAGTTTGGAAGAAGAATTGGTTACTCAATTTCTATAAATTGCATAGTATGTAAGTGGTTATATCGTTACAAATACTAAGGAAAAGAGAGAATAAGTGGCAAGTGATCCTCCTTGTGTGGAGATCAAGCCAAGTAGTTTAGTTTGTTCAGATTAGGATAGGATTTGATTTCTAAATGTATAGTCTATCCCTTCAATTGTGGAGGAGATGGTTAACTTAGATATATTGTATTTCCTTTCTTTTCTGAAAGGACAAAGAGGGAGGATTGGAGAGGATTCACAGTGGAATTGTAAGCCTATGGGAGATTAGGAACGATGGCCACTAATTAGAAGAATCGGGCCAGAGAGAAAGGATTTGGGAGAGAAAGCGAGTGAGCAGAACGAGAGTAGAAATGAATGTAAATCAGGCCATCAAGGTCCGAAACAGAAATCTGGTTTAATTTTTTGATATTCTTTTAATAACAAGAACAAGAATGGGTAATTTAGAAGCAAAGGAACTGTGTATTGTGCCATTTTAAAAGTTTTGTTATATGTATATGCATAGATAACTAAAATTCCATCTGCAGGCATGTTGATCGTCCATCGATCGCTGTAGGATCGATGGTGATCTAACAATACCCAAGATATCATAGTTAATTGTTATATGGATGTCGAAACAGAGTATGGCAGAGGAAGGCGGTTTAACATAGAAACCATCAAATGCGAATGAAACCAATTTAATGAGGAATTGATCTAAGTATGCACAGGAGCCGTCAGATCTCACAGATCGACGGTTAGCATTGGCGATCTGTGGTGTAGGCGCAAGGAGTAAGAGTCATTGAATCTGGGCAATCAATGAACCAGATCAAATCGCGGAGAATAAACCAAGTGATATCGCATCAGAGGAGAGTTGTGTTATCGGAACCGGCCAAGGAGACTTAGTGATGGCGATCATGCGATAGAACGTCAACCATCGAATCAGAGACAGATCGACGATCAACGCATGGCATAGATCCGAAGGTGTTATGTAGCGAAAGCAGTCTTCATAAGGTGGTAAACGGATTATCGGGGAGCCTCAACCATAAGTGATATTCCCAAAGGCAAACCCGATGACGTTATGAGCCAAGATTTAATCTAGTTGAAATCCGAAGGTGATCGGACCGTCCGTTAAAAGATTGATTGGATGGATATCAGGTATGAACAAGCACGGAGGTTAATTCGGATTTTAGGCCCGATGGGGTTTTATGCAGCGGGGTTAAATCCTCGTTGAGTTCTGGTGATCAGGACCGTCCGTTGGTTGACTGATCGAACGGCGATCGCACTCGAATGTGCGCATGGTTTCACAGTTCAAGCAAACCCGATAGTTTATGGAATGGAGTTGATTCCTTTTGAGGTCCGGTTTTGTGCGTTCGAGTGGGACCGGTGCTCGTTGGTTGAGTTTCATTTTGTTCCGCTGTTTGCTGATTGGCTGGGTTCTTTGTGAAATCCGCAAATGAGAACGCTTCCGATAAAAGTTGTGGGCATAAACCACGGGTATTGATAGGTGTTTGGTATATGAAGCGGGTTATCGCCTGAGTGCGATTTTAACCCCATCAGTTCGATACCGAACCGACCTATTCTAATTCGGATCAGTTTTGGGCCAAAAACGGTTGGACCGGTCGGTTCCACTGGTTCCAATCTCATTTTAATAACATTGGTTCCTTGAAATCTCCTCACTTGGCACCGCCTATCGATACACTGTTAAGATCGAGCAGAAATTTAAACAGAAGAAGCAATACTTTGGATCTACAAATCCGAAGCAAGGAAAAGACACCCCCAAGCCGCAAAACAAAGGATAAAGCCAAGGTGGGGTGACCTAGGGCAACCTGTCGAAGCCGCAAGCAAAGAACACAAAAACAAAGAAGGACACAAGAAAGTGGTGTGAGTTCCATAAGAGCCCCACTCACAACACGAGTGAGTGTTGAGCCAAGCAGTCACTAGCGGTCGCGCTAAAGGCTTCAAAGTCAAATGCATGTTTGGACTCTGAGTCAGAACTAGACAAGAGGAATGACAAAGGGAAGCAGATTACAGATGCAAAACCCAGTGCCACCATTGCCACGACCAAGATCCAGAAGATTGAGCCCAAAGATCCAAAAGAAGGGGAGTTCCTCTTCCACTCACAGATGTGGGTGAAGGGGTCTCCGCTACAGTTCATTGTTGACAACGAGAGCCAAAATAACCTCATCACAGCAGATGTCATTAAGTGGCTGGGCCTATCGACCACACCACACCTGCAATCATACAACATCGAATGGCTCCACAAATGACGAGATCTTCACGTCAGCCAGCAGTGTCATCTTCCCTACAGCATCAAACCCTTCATGGATGAGGTATTGTGTGACGTTGCTTCTCTTGAAGTTTGTGATGTATTATTAGGCCAACCATACTTGTGGAAGTGTCATGTTGTGTATGAGTCGAGGCCTCACACTGTTATTATTACTTTCGGCAGTAAGTTATACAGAATACTAGAGGTAACCCTGCCTACTGCCATCTCTTTGATCTCTATTAAGCAATGTAGTAAGATCATCTCCCAGACTGGGAAATTTGTTTTTTTTTATTTGTTCTCAAAGTAAGGGGAAGAGCGTGGCCACAACCATGACCCCCACGAAGGGTTTCGTCGCAGCAGAAGCAATTGGATAAGATCTTGAAAGAATATAGGGACATCTTCTCCTTGCCCACAAGGGTACCTTTGCACTGTCAAGTCAAGCATTCAATCGATCTGACTCCCGGAGCACCTCTACTCAATGCGTTGATATATTGTCGCTCTATTCTAGAAAATGAAGAAATCAAATGGCAGATCCAAGAGTTGCTACAAAATGGGCACATCCAACCAAGTTCCTCACCTTGTGGGAGCCCAATTGTACTTGTACAGAAGAACGATGGGACCTGGAGACTCTGCATTGATTATCAGGCACTAAATAAAATCACTATCAGGAACAGGTACCCAATCCCATGGATTGATGACCTTCTTGACCATCGTAAGGGGGCCAAGTATTTCAACAAGATCGATTTAAAGTCTGATTATCACCAAGTTCCAATAGAACCCACGAATGTATGGAAAACCACCCTCAAATCCAAGGAAGGCCTTTTTGAGTGGTTGGTCATGTCTTTTGGGTTAACAAATGCCCATGCAACTTTTATGAGGCTGATGGATGACAACTTGCGGCTTTACCAACTCGTTCGTGGTTGTATATATGGACAACATCCTCATCTTTAGCAAGAGTTGGGAAGAGCACTTGAAACACATTCGACGAGTCCTTCAAACCCTATCGCAACATAAACTATGTGCCAACATCGAGAAATACACCTTTGGCATGAGACAGGTCCAATATCTGGGCAACATCAACGATGAGCAAGGCATGCATGTGGATCCAACTAAGATCCAAGTCATTCGTGATTGGCCAACCCAGACGACTCTAAATGAGCTTTGTAGCGTTTTGGGCCTTACCAATTTTTATTGAAGGTTCGTGTTGGAATTCTCTCATATCACTTGGCCTTTTAGTCAAGTTACCAAGGACGAAGCGAAAGCAAGGTTTTTATGGTCTGAGTCCCAAGAGAAGGCGCTTGTTGAGCTAAAGCACCACCTCTGCTCTGCACCAGTACTCACATTGTCAGTGTTGAAAATGAAATAAGAAAATCCTAACTTAATTTTGTCCTTGAATTAAATTGGGAATAGAATTGTAATTCCACATCTCATGACAACTTGTAATAGTTAACTAAGTTAATTTGACTTAGCTCAATTAATTCGAGTTGAGGGTCTAACTAAAGTCATGTAGAGTATCTCCTACAATCAAGAGCACTAGTTGAGCTTATTTTGAGTTGTAATTAATTAATTTAGTTCATTGGGGTGTTGCATGCAGTCGAGTGTCATGATGCTTGAAGTACAGTGGGGTGTTGCCTGAAGTACAGTGGGGTGTGGCCTAAAGTGCAGTGTGGTGCTACCTGAAGTGCAGTCTGGTGTTGTCTGAAGTGTAGTGTGGTGTTGCCTAAAGTGCAGTGTGGTGCTCCCTGAAGTGCAGTGTGGTGCTGCCTGCAGTGATCAACCAGTAAACTGAAGATCCACTCATAATTAACTCTTGCATGTCAAATCAGAGAAAGACCCAGTTGAGATTGGAGTTTAGGGACAGCGTACTATCAGTTGAAAAATCATACAAATTAAACAAATAGTGCATGCAGTCAGAGGAAGGCCTATGAGGATTGCGCAATTCATAATTGAGGAATTTCCCAATTAAATAGGGGCTAATTCCTTGAGGAACAGCACAAGGAAATAGGGACTTTGGCAAGCACAAAATTGGTTAAGTATTGGCCAAGGCTTGTCTAGGAAGCAGTGAGACAGATAGAGATAGTGTAGAGGTTGCTCAAGCTTCGGCAAAGCATTGTAATCTTCTCATATTTTCTGACTAGAGCAATATACAGATAGCAGAGATTTTTAGTTGTGGCTTTCCCTAGGAAATCATTGTGTTATGTGTGATTGAATTCTTTGTCTCGTATGCTTTGTGATTTCATCGATCGTTTATTGTTTCCGCTGATGAGTAGTGTAGACTCAAGTCAATTGTTTTAGCATATTACAATTAGCAGTTTGAATCTACAAGGAATCTCTATAGCGACACCTACAACAACCATTTGAAATTGAGGCAGATGCCTTTGACTATGTTATTGGTGCAGTTCTCACCCAGTAAGGGCATTCGGTGGCCTATCATTGTGAAACATTTTCCGACACAATTTGGAAATACCCACCTACGATAAGGAGAGGTATTCCATCATGCAGCCTTGTCGGCAATGGAAACAATACATTATGGGGAAGGAGACGATCATCCACACATATCACCAACCCTTGCAGTTTATAGAGACCCAAGGGAAGTTGTAGAATGATCACCATTAGAAGTGGTCCACGTATCTGCAATAGTCCCATTTGAATATCAAATACAAGAAGGGAAGCACCAATCATGTTGCAGATTGCCTCAGTTGGCCACTAGTTGCTGCACTGGCCATTGTTCTCAACTCTTTTGGCCACAAGACCTCTGGATGGCCGCAACTATATAAAAATGATCCAAATTTCCCCACCACATAGTAGATGCTAGTGGATGACAAGCAAATTCCAGACTTCCACCTCTAGGATGCATTATTATGCTACCTGGGCCACCTTTGTGTTCCTTCAAGCGAGTGTGCCAAGCTGATTTGGAAGGCGCACTACAGTTGGGTCACAAGACACTTTAGTGTGGAGAAAATTGTGGCTGTACTACAAAATTATTTTATTAGCGAAATCTCCGACAGGATGTTGGAAACTACATCAGATCTTGCACTGCTTGTGCCATTGCCAAACCAACTATTAAGAAGCAAGGCTTGTATACTCCTCTGCCTACTCCCAGTCGGCCCTGGGAATCCATCTCCATGAACTATATGTCTAGCCTTCCTTCTACGAAGCATGGAAACGACTATGTAGTTATGGTCGTTGACATATTTTCTAAGATTGCCATATTGGTTGCTTGCAAGAAGAGTATCACAGCAGAGGCCACTGCCAGACTCTTCTTTGCATGAGTGTGGGTACATTTTAGAGTCCCGCAGACCATTACATCAAATCGGGATAGCAAGTTTCTAAGCACGCTTTGGTCAAGCCTTTGGTCATTGTTGGATACCAAGCTCACCAGGTCGACTACATTCCACCCCCAGACTGATGACCAAACAGAGGTCGTCAATAGGATGATCGTGCACATACTAAGCATGTACAACTCTAAGCATCTGCGGACCTGGGATGAGAGTCTTGCCTATGTGCAACACAGCTATAACAAAGCTCTCCATAGCTCAACTGGCCACAGCCCCTTTGAAGTGGGTCTGGGATTTCAACCAACCATTATGTCCCCTAGATGTTGTGCTGCCTTTTGCAACTACAGAGGAAGAACTTGCCCATGTTCAATCTAAAGTTGATAAAGCCACCAGGTTTATTGAGTGCATTCAGCATATTCGCCAGCCAGTTCACGACATCCTTGAGAAAATTGATGCCAAATACAAAAGGCATGATCAGCATCAGGGGCCCCATAAGTTTCACGTGGGCGACAAAGTTTGGTTACATCTGCAAAAAAAGCGCCTCGTTGGAGCCCATCATAAGCTTCAACCACTTCAATACGGGTCTTACACCATCAACAAGGTTGTGGGAGACAACGCTTTCAAGCTTAGTATCCCACCATTTTTTGGCTTGCACCCCGCATTCAATGTGGACTGCCTTCAGCCATGCTTTCCACCATTGTTGGACACACCAGACATTGCTAAGCAGTTGATGCCAACAGAGCTCAACCCGGACTGCAGTGAACAGGCCACAATTAGTCAGATCATGGACACACAAATCAAGAACAATCCACTGTATCGAGTTGTCAAAGTTAGCTAACTCTTGCACCAAGGCAAGTGGCTCGCTAGGGACCAAGTTCAACAGAAATTTCCCAATCTCATGGAGGAACTCAACGCAATGGGGACCATAATTGCTTCCTCAGGGGCGAAAATTGATCCAGGTGGATATTGGTGACCACCCACCTATTCCACTTGGACCCCAGCACTATTTCTTTCAGAACATTTCTTTTAGTTTCCTTAATTGTAGCACAATTTACTATTTTTGGCAGTTTTTCAGGTCCTGAACTTCTGGAGCCGTTTTGAGGCCCTAAACGACTTTTTTTGGAAAACGGACAAACCCATAGCCTATATCAAGGGTATGTAATCGAAAGTTATAGTCCCCAGATAAATATTTCTAACGAGGTATTGTACATGTCAAATGGAGGTAGTATGCCAATGTTACGACCCCGGGAAGTTGGTGTACAAACTAACCCCAACGTGGCCCACAAACTTTTGGTGCATCATCTCCTAGGGTTAGGTTTTTTTATGTTTTGGGTTTTCCCTTGTTTCTTAATAATAAAAAGGTCTACGAGCCTCATTGTAACACAATTCAGAGGCATGTAGCTGCCACATCTCTTCTCAAAGATAAGTTACCATCGCCCGAGCTAGTTCATTTCCATTCTGCATGTAAACAATTTTCAGTATTTTATTATCACTTAATTGAAGTTCAATTTTCGTTGTAGCTTTGTGCTTTTGTTTAAATATGTATTTGATTTCATTCCTATATAAATTTGGATCATTGCATAAGATATTCCCTACTTTGGATGTAAAGGAAATCCCTAGATATCCAAATCGGTGGGATATAAATTATACAAAACATACCCCAAAATTCAGTGAGGATCCTTCTTTAGTGGTGCATCATGTTGTCGAGTTCCTCAAGCACACTTTTGAAATCAATATGGTTCATGAGGATGCTCTCATGTGGCACTTCATTGATTCCTTTAGGGAAGATTGGAGGGATTAGCTTAAACAATGTAGACCAAACAGCATCCCTTCTATTAGGGTTCTCATTGAGGAATTACTTAAGTATTTGGGACCAAGTGGTCATATTAAGGATGTTAACCAAATCTTGATTATTGCTCTCCAAGAAGAGAGCCTCCTCAACCATAGTGAAGATGTTGATCATCAATATTTTTAAGCCATTCTTGGACCCTCGTCTTGAGAATTCTGATTAATAAGCTTATGTTGGTTGCCCCTTTTTAATATGAACCTTATAATGACCAACCTAGCTATGGCGATTCTCCATGTCATACATCTCCTCCACTATATCTCTCCCATCATCTCCCTAAGGACATCAGGAACAGTTGCATGCCTAAGGAATTTTTCAAGAAGAAATGCTTGCACTTAATATTCATTTCTCTATATTAAAGCTTGAAGGAATCACCCACTGATGCGGGCATGATTCCCCTTTTCCCCTTGCATCCATAACTCCTTTTCATAAAGTGTGGTCATTGTTACCACTCAAACAAACAGGGGAGCAAAAAGGGGTTCCTAAGAGGGCAACTATTGGGTTAAGGGCAACAGTGGAGGCTTAGCCCACTGTCACCACAACTAAGTCTCCCTGCTCTTTACGAACTTTCACCGATGGGAGGAGTCCCGGTAGTGTAGGGATCACATGTAAAGTATATGTCAATGGATAGGTGGAAAGTGACCTTGGAAACCCTTTCCCAAGGATGGAGTGAAGAATGGAACTTTCTTTCTCTTTAAGTAAGGGACTTGATCTTCTAAGGGTAAGGGGTGAGGATTGGAGGGTTGAGGGAGGAGGAATAGACTTATGGACGAGGTTCTCAATCCCTATATCCTTGGGAAGCTTGGATTCCCAAATGGTCCTTGACAAATAATCTTTATTGAGAAGTGGGACCACATAGGGCCAAGTGGACCCAATCCAAGTTCGGGGAATGGAATGTAGGAACCAATGATGTTCCTATCCTGGACAACGTGAAAGGAAAGGACCAAACAAGAATATTTACTTCAAAAGGTTGAATTGATCCTATTGAGTCTAGCCTTGGGGATGCCTAGGCAAAATTCTATGCTAGGGCTAGGGATTGGAATTCCCGAAAATTCCACAATTAGAATTGCCTCAAATTTGGAGGAGGGAGGGAACCCACCAGCGCAGTAGCCTGTAGGAGATAGAAATTTTTCCTTAGGTCAGTTCCCGGAAATTGATGCCCTAGGTGACCTAATGGGGCTAGACCTAGGTAAAAAGGGGAAAAGGGTTAAAAGAGGGTTAAAATGATCACCCTTTTTGAGGGATTAGTGCCTAATTCACTTGGGGATATGGAGTCAAGGATGATGATGAGTAAGAACGTGGTTTCTTGATCAAGGAGGCCCAAAAAGTCAGCTTCAACCAATGTTGAGAGAAAGAAAAGAAAAGTGACCTTCAAGCATTTATAATTAAAATAAAATGATGCAATCTTATCGAGACAAATAATCTCTAGGACATTTCATTCATATAATATTGGCCCATACATTAAATTAGCTAAAACATGCTTAATTCCACATTTCAATTATGTAGCGACTAGCCCTAATTTTAGCAATATGCAGCAACAAGAATAACAATGTCAAAATTTACTTACAACATTATAGAATATATCCAACCAGCATTTCATTTGCAAGACAAAGCTCCAAGACAAGAAAAATAGCCCAAATCCATACGTCAAAATTCATCCATCTCCAAAAATATCCTCCAAGGAAAATATGTGAAGTTCTCTATGATTAAAAAGACCCCAAGTCAAGTGATGATACAAATGAATGTATCTAACATCAATAAATAGCCTTCTAAGGAGTTTGAATTATCCTATGGGCCTACATTAGCCCCTAATGATAAAATAATGTGCAAATAATAACCCCTATTGGTGAGAATCCCACCAAACTAGCTCACAAATGTAAAAATAAGCCTCACAAGGGGCCAAATAATAATATGTGCATGTCGTAGGGCCCTCAAAAGGCTAAATAATATCCTGAAGTGCCATACTGAGGAATAAATTCCTCGGAATATGATGGACAAAGGGGTGTCCCCTTGTTCTCCAAGTAGTACACCTATGGTGCTCCCAGTGGGTCTGAGGGCACATCAATGACCCCATGGGTCTCCATATGAATCGGAGATGCCGGTAGATCCTCTGCAACGGTCCAAGTGGTGGAATAAATGCTGCCATGACATTGTACAAGTGTGGGGATACCTGCCAAGAGTGTGGAGCTCCTATGGGGGCCTGCTGGGCATATTGGACCAAGCATATCACCACCGTCCCAAAAGTGGATCGCTAGCAGTCTCTAAACATCGATGAAGATCTGTGGAGTGTTTTCTGCTACTGTGGAGGCCCATGGCTTTCTATGCACACCCTACATGTGTTGATGTAGACTAGACCTCTAAGGCTCAGGATCCCATATAGGGAAACCAAACCCAAATGGAAACCCCCTGCAATCCTGCATAAGATCCAATGCGTCCCCTAGGCTTCCTGTACAACCAGTGATTAAAATAATTGGGTAAAAGAACTTATAAATCATGGATAGAAAAGTGGGCACTTCATAATCGCATGCCTTTCCGTAGTGGGCTTTGCCATGTGCTAGTGTCTCCAAGCTCCAAGGGGTTAGCCAAGTACCTTATTAGGTGGTTTTAGCACTTGGAAGGAATAATATGTCCAAGGTACATCCCTCTAATGGGGGTGGCAAGTGACAAATAAGTGAGATGGAATAGGGAATGAGAGGGGCAGTCCTGGGCCGCATAGTGTGGCATAGGGGTAGCTTGATAAGGGAAAGCCCACACCTAGGCATGTAATGTATAGGAGGGAGCAGTCGTGATATATGAGGTGCCTCGTCCTTGATTTTTCCACCCTTATTTATATGCCTTTTGCCTCTTATGAATTTTTTTTAATTAACTGCTTGGGGCTCAAAAGACAAGAGCATGATGTGTAAGATATAGCAGTGATTACTCCTTTTAAGGTAAGGCGGTTCATTGCCCTCCAGGGTTTAGGACATTCATGGTTTCCTAAATGACAAAGGAGGCTCATCTAGGGCCTATGGAACTAGGGTGATGGCCATGGATTGGGGTAGAGCTCATGTATTGGCTTTTGCCCACGTGCTAATTATTTTTGTCCCAACCATCTTTTGCATTTTGTGGTACAATTTCTTGTTAAATGTGGCCAATTATGCGTTTTCTTCTTTTTTATTTGCTTCAGCCTTTGGGACATCATTCTAGGCCTGACCCAAGGTGGGGGTAAGAGGATAAGGAGGCTAGCCCTATGTGGACCGAGAACAGGAATGTGGCCCCAGATGGGAGAAATGATGAATCGGGTATAATGAGTGAGAAGGAAGTAATATATGCAGATAAAGGAGCAAGACCACGCACCCAAAGTCAGGTATTCCCAAGTAGTACCAACCTAGAACAAAATGGTCAATAAAGGAGATCCCACGAGACTAAGATTCAAGGGTAACAACCAAAAGAGATCAAGGAGACAAGAGTACAAACGAAGCCCACTCTTTCCGCCAAATCCCCCCATCAATCCATACCTAGCAGTATCCATGATAAGTAAACCCAATACTCAAATATCAAATGACAAGACATACCTTTAGATTCAGGAGGCCCACCTTCAAACACACGATCAATACAGGTGGGTGAGGGACCACATGGCTGCCCCGGGTGGCAAAGAAATGGCACAAGGAGCTACTATGAGGCATCAAGGGGTTGTTGGCTGTCGGCTGAGGCTCATCATGGAGAAAAAATTTCTTATGGGGATATCACCCACAAAGTGGTTGTAATAGTCATCTTATCCTTATGATTTTTCATATGATTGTCATGATTATTATGTGTGTTCTTGGTTTTATATCACAATTAATCATTGGGAAGGGAAGTACAAAGTTAATCTAATGATACGCTGCTTACATTGGTTGTATGATTATACTTAGCTCATACATTGTATACTAGCATTGCATGGTAGTGTAGGATGCATTTTATGCTCCTTTTGCATAGCTAACATCATCATATCATGTTCTCATGCTAGATTAGATTGCATATAGATTAGACTTTCATTTAGTATAGATTTACCTTTTGTATGGATTATTCCTTCTATGAAAAACCTGGCGATTATGGCACGCCTAATACACATGCTCCCAAATAGTTGTATTGTGATGTGCAGGTTATAGGTTTACAATCCCAAGAGATTGTTGGATTTCTCCTGAACTCCCCGTTCAAGTACATGGATCATGTGCTCTATGGTGAGATCATGTCCCAATTGGATCTAGATGTCACCCACCAAAAATGGGTGACCCCTAGGAGAAACTTTTCTCCTATTCATCTCTTCCAATCAGCAACCAACATCCCCTGAGAGCCACTTTGTAGTTGATGTGGTGTGCCATTCATATCTCTGCCATCTGCATTAGTCATATGTTTCCTCAACCACTTGTCAAGAGCACATGTTGAAAGGTGGGCCTCTAATTAAAAGGTACTTTACTCATTATGCAATTGGGTGCTTATGATTGTTTGTATTTGGGAATTTTGGCATGGATTAAGGGTGTCTTGGAAGAACGAGGGTCTTGGTCATAGTCTTGTTCCCTCACCTTAAATGGGGGGGTTAATTTTCTATCCTAGTTTGGTGGGACTTGTTCAATCAATTTAATTTTCTAAATTGCTAAATAAATTATCAATCTGGGTATCATAAACTGATGAAGTGTAGTGCATTATGTGCTAGATAACCCTTCTTACCTCACAATTTTCGAGTTTATGTTTGTTTTGGGGTTTTTCTCTTTTGATTCCTAATGTTCTGCAATGTAATCTACAAAATCTTAATCTACTACTGCTAAGAATCTAGAGAAATGAAATGAGAGCCAAAAGTGCTTCAAGCCAAATTTGGAAGTAAAGTTTTAAACAATAAAATGAAACCATAGCTTCTCTTCTTGCTATTATGATAGTTTCCAAAACATAAACTGAAAGGACTTAAGACTACTATCTACTTAATTACAAAACCAAAGCTTAAATGAGAAAATGAGATTGCAGCTATCTATGATAAACCAAAAATGAAATACTAGAAATAAGATTACCACTATTGTCTAATCTATTTGCATAATCAAAACTCCAATGAACAACTGAAGATGGAATTGCAGCTAAACTAAGGGAAAAACTATAATTGAAAATGAATTTGCAACTATTCTTTGATGAAAGCAAGGCTAAATGAAGTATTTTTGTCACTCTGCTATACAATTTAGGGAGAACTACCTCCTTGTGATAGCGTTTTAAGAGATTTCATTCTTCATTATTCTAAGAAACGTAAACATAAAAATGTAGAGAAAGATTCATTCACAAATGAAACATTTCACCACTTAGTTTGAAGATTAACCATAAACTGAAAGGGCTTTTGGAAATATTCATTTATAACATGAGCTACTAAACTAATAAGAAAATGGCATTGAAAAGCTTAATTCAAAACCTAAAAACTAATGAAGAACAAATGAAATGAATCAATTTATGCTACTGACATCAACCTAAAGCTACTGGTAAGAAACTAGAAAGCAGTGAAAACCAAACAACTATTCTGTGATGAAATGAAACTACTCTGAGTTAGTGAAAAGATGACACAAGCTGCATTACAAACAGAGTTAGAAAACGATTATAAACGTTATGAAAAAACATAGTGAATTTACAATTGAACTATGAAAGACAAAACAGAAATGAAATGTACCCTTGACCACGCAGGGGCCCTCTGCAAAGGTCTCGGATTATAAGCACTCAATCAACAACGCTTCAGGTATCCATTGAAAACAGAGTCTTTATATTAAAACAGAGAACTGAGTTCTTCAAATTACAAAACGGAAATCTGAACTATTACATAAGAAAAAACTTGAACTTGTTTTGTGTTCTACACGCTGGTATTTATAGAAAAATATACAATTGTTTTGAAGAGAGAAATCAGCTACATCAAAACATGTAGACAGACCAGTATGCGGAATTCTTGTCCCTGGTTGCTTGGAGACATATGGTAGTGGCTTGTTAGATTCTGTTTGCGCAGGTGGCATATGAAGTCTGTGGCTTTAGGAGACTGCTTTGGATCCCATCTTTGAGAAACGTATGCAAAACAGAGTCCTGTTTGCCATAGGTTTCTGTAGTTGACTTCCCTTTGACCGGAGTCCTCCTCATCAATCTAGGCTAGATGGATAGGATACTATCTATGCTCTAATGTTTTCCAAGCTACCCATGTGGTCCTTTTCCTCTCTTGACACTTGTAACCTACAAAAGCGTGAAGATGGTTGTGGAACAGCCGATTAGCTGTGGAATGTAGCTGCATTCCGTAGCTGAAAGACAAAAACTTATTCAAATAGCAAACATAACAGTATAACTTGTAAATCACTGAAATATACTCCTTGAGGCAATGTGTAATGATTTTGATGATTAAGGATGCATTTTTCATGGAAAAGAAAAGAAAGAAAGATGAGAAAGTTGCTTAAGGGAAAGGCAATGTCGAAACTTAACATACCCCCACTGCAAAACTATTGCATGTCCCCATGCAATCAAAATTGTGAACTCCCTCCTCCTACTACATTTTCTTTGAGACTTCAGCCAAAACATCCAACCTTTTCTTGTTTTTCTTTGCTACAACTACCATCCTAGACTTCCTCGTGAGAAATCTATACTTGAGGTTAATGAAAGCCCTTTTTAGCTTCTTATTTTTCCTCTTTAGTTTTCTATTCTTCTTGTGCCAAAGACCCAAATGAAGCATAGTGTTATCATGGATAATATTATCCAACTTGTTTTGTTCTTTTAAGGCTTCATTTTCCCTCTGGACGTGCCTATTTAGAACCTCTAGCTCATAGATTTCCTGCTTAAGTGAGCTAGTCAAAGTCTCTTGTGATGTGGCTCGCTGCTCAAGGTTGGATGAAGTTCCTTGATCCACTGATGTATTCCTTTTCTCTAGTGACTCAATGTAATTATAAATCTGTTGTTGGATTGGATCAATTCTTGGAGAGGTTCTCTTTGGGCTGCTTTCAAAGTTTTGTTGAGGAGAGCGTTGTGGGCTTTGCTCAAATGAGGTATTGTCTTGGGACTAAGTTGGAGTTTCCTCTCCCAAATCTATGAACTGGGTCTCTTTTGATTTTGTTTTTTTCACTTTTCCCTTGAGTCTAGAACTTCTCCTCAAACTTTGGGAGCCTATGATTTCTTCCTCTATAACCTGTCTTCTTTTCCCCTTTTCTTTCTTGAACTGATTCCTGATTTTGACTAAGTTCTCAGAAAGTAATTGTTCATCCTCTGATGAAGGTTCAGGAGTATTTTTATGGATTTCCTCAACTTTTTCTTTCATCTTTTTCCTCCGTTTTGTCTGCTTTCTAATTTCTATTAATGTTTCAGAGATGGGCTCTTCTTCACTATTTTTCTGAGCTGAAGTTTCAGGAGTATTTTGAATGGTGAGACTGGTTTTCCTTCTCCTGCTTCTTTTCACAGAGCTTCCCTCAAGCAATTATGGTGCATCTTGGAAAAAGTTTCTGATTAAAAAGTTCTCCCATGTGTCTCCTACACTCTTTAAGTGATATTCAACTAAAATTTTTATTAGACCATGGTGATAAAGATTGGTTTCTATGGCTTCCATTTTCTTCTAAACAGTAGAGGCCATTCTCCTCAAACTATTCAACAGGAAAAATGGGAGATTGATGGTTCCGTTTTCAACAAAATTCATCAACAGTCTTATGCGATATACATACATGGAATCAAATCTTCCCTCGCATGTAACAATTTTTTGTAAAATTAATAACATGCTACTCCATTTACCCTTAAGTGTAGAGATGGGAATTCCTCTCCTAAAAACGTAAGTGTCCATACCTGGATTTTGGAGAATGACTTTCCAAGTTTCATCATGGAATTCTTTATTCTTGAACCACCTCTCTCCTACTCTTGGTAGCTCGGTTGCTTCAGCAATAAAAGACTCGGTCACTGTAAACTTTATGTCACCAATCTCCACGTCCATTCCATCAAACAATCTAGCAAATGATTTGGTGATTTCTTTATGGTGACCATCGAATTTCTCAATGAAACTCAACCAACCAGCGTTCTTCAACATTCCTTTTAACTAAGGATAACCTTCTAGGTACTTCACTCCTATAGGTTATGTTCTGACGATGAGACCCATCACTGTTGTTCTCTGATATTCTTCAAAATTCCCTTCACTATCTAAAAATGAAGTGACTGCATGAAGAAGACTGTATATACAACAGTGGAACAACTGGTATATGGAAGCAAAGATAGCTATGGATATGGGGATGAAATGATAAAGACTATGAGCATGAAATAACACGGCTATACGTACAGGGTACACGGAAACAAAGAAGTTGTATGCATGGAATACGTGAAAACAAAGTGTGCAGAGGATATATGAAATGGAGTGGCTGCACACGTAAACTGTGTGAAAAACAGAGTGACTATTATACACAGAGCACAAAAACAGAATGATGGTGTGCTCAATGTAACAGCATGTTTGTATACACAAGAAGGTTGCGGAGGTAAAAGAGAGAACTCGGTGTAACAAATGAACAGTAGAGCTTTGAAGAGTCGTATTCAAATGGGTTATGTCATGAATCTAATCGTTTAACAGGTGTGTTGGAGAAGTACAGTTAAGTATGAGTCAAAAACGGAGATTGCATCATTAGACCGTTAGGCATTAAAGTCAAAAGGTGTGGTCGTATCATCACGGCAATCAAATCTCATAATGATAAATCAAGGAGTAGTGTGATTATACGAGTTATACAACTTATGTTTTGTATTTCTATTTGAAATAAGTTTTTGTTCTTACCTCTAGGACCATACCTTCCGCTTGCTAATCTTTTGTTGTTTGCTTTTGCAGGTGCTTAGATGTTGATATGTCTTCAAAAGTTGTTTTCTCCTCCATTACCTGCATATGAAATTTACTATGAACTGGCCTCTTTATTCTTGAACTAATGATCAAATTGTTACTGCAGAGTCAGATTGGCTGCAGAACAGGATTAGCTACGGAACTGGAACAGCTGCGGAACGTGAGAACAGCTGCGGAATGTAAAACAGAGAATAGAATGGGACTTTACGAATGAATAAAATGGAGCTAACTTTGTGGATGAAAATATGACAAAATGGAAACTGAAAAATGAAGATGGAAGAAATGTTGGAGAAGAAAAATTTATTGGTGGAATATGGTAGTGGAGTGAAGTGAAACTTCCAGAAGTAAAATAGAATGAAATGAAATAAAACAATGAATTTTTCAAAATGCATAATGAGTCACCATTTTTTTGGAAAATATAGGGCGTCAGAGTCTTCTGATTTTCACCTTGTATTTTCTGTATAAGCATGCCAATCAGTGATTGGTTTTCAACCTTATACATTTTTTTTTTTAGATATGATGAAAAGAACAAAGACTAAATTGGTGGAGAAGAAGGATTCTTCTTCACCAACTTCATTTCAGAATTATTTTGAAAGATCTTGATGAACTCCTCCTTTGAGATTGGTTTTTGATAAATTTTCAACCTATGACCATTCACAAGGAGAGGAGTTTGATTCTCATCTATTGTTTTGATTCTTACTGCTCCATTACTGAAAACGTTTTCAATCTCATATGGCCCAAGCCAATGAGTTTGAAACTTTCCTTAAAATCCTTGAACTTTGAATCAAATAACAGTGCCTAATCTCTCTCTTGAAACCTTTTGTCCTTGATGTGTTTGTCATGCCACTTAGCCCTTTGTTGTTGAATTAGACCAGTTCTTTGAACAACCTCTTGTCTGATTTCATCAAATTCATTTAACTACTCCAATCTATGCTTTTGAGCTTCTGATAAATCCATCCCCAACTGGACTGCCATCTTGAAAGTTTTGACTTGGAACTCTATGGGGAACAGGACTTGCTTTCCATAAACAAGTTCATAAGTTGTATGTCCTGTTGTGTTCCTCCATGTACTTTTATAGGCCCAAAGGCTTTAGGAAGCCTTTCTGCCCAATCTCTTCTATGTAGATGCACAGTCTTGGTGAGGATTCCTTCAATCACTTTATTTGTAGACTCCACTTGACCATCTGCTTGTGGATGATAGAGAGTTGATTTCCTATGCTTGATCTTGTACTCTTCCATAAGCCTCTTCATCATGTTGGATGTAAATTGAGTTCCCTAATCTATCACAATTTCTCTTAGAACACCAAAGCGAGTAAAAATATCCTCAAAGAGAAAACTAACTACAAATTTTTCATTAGCAAAAAGTAATGCTTTGGCTTCTACCCATTTGGTGACATAATCAGTGCATACCAATATATACTTTTTTTGCTTGGATGGAGGATTAATAGGTCCAATAAAGTCTAAAGCCCATTTTTCAAAAGGTTCAATGAGTACCTGAGGTTGTAATGGCATTTCATTTGAAGGCGTAGGTTTCCCTACCCTTTGGCAGCTGTCACACTTTCTGACATATTCCTTAGCATCTTCGAAGATGGATGGCCAATAATATCCTAAAGAAAAGACTTTATAGGGTGTCCTCTTGTCAGCTAAGTGTCCACCACACTGCTTATCATGACATGATTTAAGAATATCAGGCATTTCATCTTCCCTAACACACCTTCTGATCATAAGATCTGGCCCTCTTTTATACAATTCGTTAGTGATCCATGAATATCTTGCACTATCTTGAATAATCTTTCTTTTCTCTCTAGGAAATAAATGTGAAGGTAACTTCCCTATAACCAAGTAGTTAGCAACATCTGCAAACCAAGGAGTTTGAGTAGTTACTGCAAATAGATATACATCAGGGAACTTATCCTCAACCGGAGAGTCCTCTTTGATATTCTGAATCCTGGACAAGAAATCAACAACTGTGTCTTGTTTTCCAGGACTATCTAGCACAGTGATGTTGAATTCTTGCAAAAGTAAAAGCCATCTTGTAACTCTGCCATTAGTAATAGGTTTATTCATCAAATATCTAGTTGCAGAGTGATCTGTATGAACAAAAGTTTCATAGCCTGTTATATAGTGTCTGAACTTGTTAATTGCATGAACAATACCTAAGAATTCTTTTTCAGTCACAATATAATTCAACTCAATGGGAGTCAAATTTTTACTTGTATAGTAAATGGCATAAGGAATCAAATCTTTTTGTCCCAATATAGCTCCTAGAGTTGTATCTAAAACATCTCTAGAAATATGGAAAGGAATTTTCCAATTTTTTCCTCTTAAGATAAGTGCTTCAGATATTTTTGCTTTCAAGGTTTCAAATGCTAGTTGGCAATCAAGATTCCACTTAAATTCACAATCTTTTGTAAACAATTTGAAGAGTGGAGATGCTACTTTGGTAAAGTTTTCTATAAACCTTCTATAATATCCTATAAATCTTAGAAAACTTCTAACATCTTTTTGGCAATTTGGAATTGGTAACTTAAAGATGACTTCAATTTTTTATTTGTCCACTTTAATCCCATCTCCTGAAATGTGATGTCTTAAAACAATACCTTCTGTAAATATCATAAAGCATTTTTCATGACTTAGTGAAAGGTTTGTTTCTTTACATCTTTTAAAGACTTTTTCCAAATTTTCCAAAGCTTCTTCAAATGTGTTACCATAGACTGTAAAATCATCCATATATACCTCTACACAATCATGTATTAGATCAGAAAAAAAATCCTAGTACTGCTCTTTGGAATGTTGTTGGTGCATTATATAACCCAAAAGGAAGTACTCGGTAAGCAAAAGTTCCCCATGGATGAGTGAATGTGGTTTTATCCTGATCCTCAAGTGCTACCTGAATTTGATTATAACCACTAAAACCATCTAAGAATGAGAAATACTTTTTACCTGCTAAAGTATCCAATACCTGATCTATAAAGGGCAAAGGAAAGTGATCTTTCAAAGTTGCTTTATTCAATTCTTGGTAATCAATGCACAACCTCCATTTACCATTCTTTTTAGGCACAATTACCAAAGGAGAAACCCATTGGCTATCTGAGATTGTGTAAATGAAGTTTACATTGAGTAATTTTTGGAGCTCTTCTTTCACAATCTCCCTAAGATTTGGATTCATTCTTCTTTGAGGTTGTCTAATTGGTCTATTGTTTTCGTCAATATAGATATGATGGATGGGAGTCTTAGGATCAATACCTTTCATGTCAATGTACTCCCATGCAAATCCAACAGAATGCTTTTGTAATATTTTGGTTAGTTCTTTTTGTTGTAGTTTCTCCAAATTTTTGCTTATGTTCAATGTACTACCTGGAAAAATTTCAATTGTAGAGCTACCAAACTCTTCCATAAAATAGAGAGACATCTGCCTAGATGACAAGTATTCAATATTAGATATTTCCTGAAATTGTGCATGATCATATTCTGAAGATGTTTCAAAATTTTCCAATGTGTTCAAAATCTGACTATCTTCACTAATTTTTGATATAGTAAAAATAGGCTCAATAACATCTTCATCACCGATCCATTCCTTGTCATCTATTTCTGTGATTGCTTTTGTTGAAGGATACAAAGTAAATTTCTTTGTTGAATTACCATAAAAAATGTACATGTCACTATCTAAAACTAATAAAAGCATTAGCTGTGGCCAACCAAGGTCTTCTTAATATGAGTGGGTGTCCTCCTAGATTATCCTTGGGAGTTAGAATCATGAAATCAATAGGATATTCCCAAGAATTTAAGGAGACTGAAATGTCTTCTAACACACCATCTAGTTTAATTACTCATCTATCTGCAAGTTGCAGTAAGATAGGTGTGTAAAGAAGGTTAGGAAGTTTAAGGTGCTCCATAGTTTGTCTACTCATAATGTTTATGGCTGCCCCTAAGTCAATCAATGTGTTTGGAATTTCAATCCTATTTATATGTGTCTTGACAATTGGACTTCCTGGATCCACATATTTCTGCATGGCAATCTTTCCCATCATGATATCTACTATCTTTCCTACCAGGGGAATTCTTTTTGTTTCTCTTGGTTTTCTTCCTGGTCTTTTGATGCTCAACTCCTTTATTGTCTTAGCTAGAATTGGAATTTCTCTAATGGCTTGTAACAAAGGAATTTTGATACAAACATTTTCAATTCATCTAGGAAGTCATAATTGGGCAACAAGATCTGTTTTTCTACTCCTCTATCAATTTGTGATCTTCCAGGAAAAGGAGGTGTAGAAGTAGATGCTGGTTGCTCAATGATAGGAGTTGTGTTTATTGACTCTTTTTGTTTTTTTTTCAATGGTTTGGTTTTGGAGGGATGTTCCCTCAAAACTTTTATTGACTTTTAGAGAATCATCCTTAGAAGTATCTTGTTCTTGAATGACTATAGAAGGTTTTTCCTTTTCTAATATCCTACCAGATCTAAGTTGAACATCATTAAGATCTAGAGGAGCAATCATATAAGTAGGAAATTGTTGTCCTTCTACCATGTAAGCATTCTGAGGGTTTTTTATTATTGGGGTTTGGCAATGGTTGGGCTGGTAGTTGATTTGGTTTTTGTTGAAATGGAAGTAAGAGTTGAGGATTTTGACTTTGTTGTGGAGGTTGTTGTGGAAATGGGAATGAAAGGTGAGGGCTTTGATTTGGAAGTTGTGGTTGATGATTTTGCTACTGATTTTGTGGGGGAGGATAGCTCTGATAAGATGGAGAATATTGATAATATTGAGCAAATCTCCCATAAGGATTTTGTACCCCTTGTGCCCATAGTTGAGATTGATATTGCATTTGAGGTTGAGGCCAAAGTTGCTACCAAGAATTCCAGTTTGGTGGGGGCTGAAAATATGTTGGATTGTTAAATCCTTGATTTTGTTGCCCCTGCCAAGGTTTCTACCAAGAATTCCAGTTTGGTGGGGGCTGAAAATATGTTGGATTGTTAAATCCTTGATTTTGTTGCCCCTGCCAAAGTCTTCTTGCAACAAAACAAAGAAGTTCTATAGCAATGGAGTCATCATTCTGAACCTGTTTCTGTTCAGAAGATTGAAACAGACTCCCATAAACAGCAAGTCAATAATGTTACTGTTCATTCAAATAAAACAGCAGTTGTACATGCAGATGCAGAAACTCAGTCTGCACTTCCGAAGCCCATCATCAGACCTTGGGAACAGCTTGTCCACAACAAGCACAGAACCGGTCTTGATATGACAAGGACTTGCCCTTTCATATTCCAGACCATGCCAAGCCCATTCAGTTTCAGAGTGCTGGATTCATTCATGACAGTTCACCTGCTCTTCATGACAGTTCAACTCCAGCTGTTCCAGACTCTGCCTCTCTTCCACAGCAGGAACAACAACAGCAATAGAATGTGAAATGCCAACACTGTGACCGAGTTGGCCATTTGAAAGATCATTGTTTTGATCTTCATCCATGTAAGCACTGTCATAAAACCAGTCATTCTTCAAACAGATGCTTCAGAAACAAACGTCCT
>APFE030976716.1:63236-144726 GCA_000404065.3 Pinus taeda
CAACAACATTGAAGCTCAAAATCAATCACCACTGCAACACAACTATTGCATTAACCAATCAATCTGAATCTTCCACAACTGAATCACTGAAGACCTGTCATCAAAACATAGTTACCAGAACACAAAGAAAAACCCATAACTTTGCAACAACCACTAGAACCATTTGCAAATTCATATATTATATTTCATAATGTATACGCTACTCTGATGAACCGAACTAGCGTGTATACGCGCTTTTACCAAAGTGAACCCGCGTACAGATCTGCAAATATTAACTCATAACTTTGCAGCTATTCCAGACATCAATCATATCCAGATCATAACATTTATAGAATAAACATGCGTCAGTAATTCAGATATAGTTTATCCATGATCAAACCACATAATGATAATACATTCCAAGCCTTAAGATCTCGACCCATCAGTCATCATCATCCACACAGGTGCATCCTTAGTTCAGATCAAGCAAAGCATCACAAACCCATAACCTGCATACTGGATCTCTCACTTCATCAGATATTCAATACTTGCACACTTGGTCTAATGATCTTCTCCTCCTTTTATAGTTTTAAGCCTTTCTCAATACCATGGACCAAAACCACTTAGGACCAATACCTTGGACCAAATACTTGGGGTCAATACCTCGGACCAAATACTTTGGACCAATACCATGGATCAAAATACCATGGACCAAATACCTTGGACCAAAACTTAGTTTTCCAACATGTACGCGCTTTCCCTCTTGTGAAAGTGCGTGTGTGCGTTATACATTCCTTTTGATCTGTTAACCCACGTGTATACACTCCTTTGTCAAGGTAAACCTGCGTATACCTCTCTTTGATCATTAATTCTTTGCTATTGACCTGTTGCACTATGATCTGTCATCTGAGTGAGTTGCCATCAAGGACAACACTTGTATCATAATGCCAATAGCACCACCTAGAGACACTAGATACAACTGCTGGAAATCACAATGAAAACCTGCTCCGAAATAATGTAGATGAACCTCTCTAAGGTGGTATTCGAAGTCCCCCAAAGAAAGGGCGAGCCCTCCGCTTGAAGAACTCTTACTAAATAGCAAGTGACTCGACTAAGCAGCTCGAGCAACCAAAGAGAAATTCGATATGCCAAAGATCCTCAGATGAGGAGTGTTGCCTTTTATAGATTTCGTGGAGCTCTTTTCCCTCCATTTTCCCTGCATCATGGGTCCCTCGCTTAACCATCAACTTCCCCTCTCATGCAATTTGAACTAGGGAGTGTGTATTTCCCTAGTGTGAGTGGCCCCCACATATAAGTTAACCAAACCAAAATAACTTGATACTAAAGTCCAAGTCTCCTAATAAAATTGAATGGGCCCCATCTCCTCCAAAATTGGCCCCAAAATAAAGAGATTAATCCTATTCCAAATTAATTTAGGAAGGGACATTACATAAATTTTGATTCAACCCCATCTCAGTCAACTAAACAGCCTGGGGCATCTCAGAAAGGTCTTGCAAAATGGCTCACAAAGACACTTGAAAAATAAAGAGATTAATCCTGTTCCAAATTAATTTAGGAAGGGACATTACATAGATCTTGATTCAGCCCCATCTCAGTCAACTAAACAGCCTGGGCCATCTCAGAAAGGTCTTGCAAAATGGCTCACAAAGACACTTGAAAGTGTTCGTCCTAATGAGGTTGGAAAGGCAGGAACAAGAAGCTCTATTAGACAGAATGGAGGTGATGTAAATGATTATGATTCACCTATTGATATGAATGTTTCTTATGATTGTGAATTAAATTTGTCTACAGATTTCGAACCAACTTCCTTCAAAAAAGTTTCTTCTCATGATGAATGGAAGGAAGCAATGCAAAAAGGGTATGATGCGCTGATAAAGAATGGAACCTAGAAGCTGGTGGATCCTCCATTGGGAACTAAACTGATTGGTTGCAAATGGATCTTTAAGAACAAGTATAAAGAAAATGGCTCACTTGACAAGCATAAAGCTAGGCTCGTGGCAAAAGATTTCGCACAGAAGGAAGGGATTGATTATGAGGATATTTTTGCCCTCACAGAAAAATGTGCTACTATTTTGGACTCTCTTTGCCTTGGCAACTCAAAATGGTTGGAAAGTCCATCAAATGGATGTAAAAACTGCTTTCCTGAATGATGATTTGAAAGAGAATGTTTTTATGTCCCAACCAAAAGGATTTGTTGTGAAGGGACAAGAGCACAAAGTATGTAAGCTTTCCAAATCCTTGTATGGCCTCAAACAAGCACCGCAAGCCTGGTACGAGAAATTGACTAAGCATCTTCTAAAACTAAATTTAAAACACTATGATCTTGGTGATGCAACTTTGTTTGTCAAGGAAGTTGGAAAAACAGTTGTATATCTTGTGGTGTATGTAGATGATCTATTGATAATAGGTAACAATGAAAATTATATTGCATCCATAAAGAAATAATTAAGGAAAAGTTTTGAAATGACAGATTTCGGATATGTTCACTACTATCTTGATATTGAAGTAACCCAACATCCAAAGTTTATATTCCTCTCTCAAAAGAAGTACATTGGAGACTTGTTGAACAAATTTGGCATGATTGAGTGCAATCCTTTGACCACTCCAATGGAATAAAATTTAAAACTCACATCTATAAAAGGAAATGAATTTGAGGATGCAACAAAGTAGAGACATCTTGTAGGAAGTCTTAACTACCTGACTATTACCAGACCAGACATTTCATTTTTTGTTGGAATCCTCTCCAAGTTTATGCAGAAGCCTTGTGAGGGTCATTGGTCTGCTACAAAAAGAGTTCTAAGGTACTTGAACGGAACTCAAGACTTTGGACTCAAGTATACACAAGTGGATGACTTTAGCTTGATTAGATACTCTAATTAAAATTTTGATGGAGATAAAGAAAATGGAGTATCTATTTTAGGTTATGTTATGAGTCTCGGATCAGGAGTTGTCTCCTGGAGGTCACCTAGACAGTCAGTTTTAGCCGATTCCACAACTGAGGCAGAATATGCGGCAGTTGCAGAAGCAATGATGGAAATTGTGTGGCTCGGGAAAATTCTGGAAGACTTGCAGGAGAAACAAGTGCATTCTACTCCTCTTTTGATTGAAAACAATTCTACAATAAAGTTGGCCAGCAACCCAAAGTTCCACGATCGAACCAAGCACATCAATACAAAGTATCATCTAGTTCAACATCATGTTGAGGCCAAGGCTATTGACTTACGCTATTGTTCCATAAATGAGTAGATTGCAGATATCTTCACCAAATCGCTTGGAAGAGAAAAGTTTGAAAGATTCAAAATGATGCTTGGACTCACCAACATCCCTTCAGGTTAAGGGGGAGAATGTTGACACCTAATCTTTGGGATTAGGAAATTCTTGCAAATAACGTAAATAGGAAAATAAAGAAGATAAAGAGACATTGGAATATGAATTCCAAGAGTCTTCCTCTCCTCGTCTATATTCATGATTTTCTCTTAATGCAAAAAAACAAATCGTGGAGTTATTCAAGGTTGGCTTGACAATATTGACTCCATAGCCCTAGTAGGATAGTGGCAATGACCTTCATATCCCTCCACTACCCTTTTTTCAAAACCCTAAAAATTCTCCAAAAAGAAATGCTTCACTAAGGCTACTATTGACATCATCTTGTGTTCTTTTTTACTAATCCTTAGTGATCCTAGTAGGTAAGCCCTCCTTGAGTGGGAGGTGAGTTGGCCTAAAGCGAGAGGACAGGTTGTTGAGGTGACAGTGGGTGAGCCTTATAAAAGGTTGTCATTAGATTGTGCACTATAGATTGAGGATTTTATCATGCACATACAATTTGGGCAGTAACAAGTCCCATGTAGGAAAGCCTCATCTTAAGGGCTATGAGCTTGAGGTTAATGCAGCCAATGTAAAAATTGAAATAATAAAGCTCGAGCCACGCCGCTTTGCAAAAGAACCAATGTCCCAAGTCACTTGCTTAACAATGCATATCTAAAGAAAGGGACCAATCAAATAAAGAAAAATACAAGAAAAGGGGTGGTAAGAAAAAGGGCTAATGAATGGTAACTTAATACTAAGCACACCCTCTTTTTAAAGGCCCTCATGTGGATGAATATCGTAAACAGAACTTATGTGGCTATGAGATTCAACTCATTAAGTTTTCATCCCTTAAAATCACATCCATCACATCACATACTCCTAAATTAGTGTCCTAGGAAATGCTTCTTGTCTTAGGAGTTGTAAGATGTAATAGAGTTTGACGTTATCCCCACCATGGTTAAACTTGGAAAATGGTATAAATACAATGAGTTATTGAGAAGTTAAAAGATGACATTTGATGATTCTCCATTTAAGGGCATGTATACCGAAACATGGCTCATCATTAGGTTGCAATGGGACATATGTACTTGCCTTGAGATTTGTGTACCTACAATGGGACTTGTACACTTGCATCAAGATTTGTGACTACCTTGGGATCCGTGACTACTTAGCGTGTTTTGTACCTTTCCTAGGGCATTGTGATAATTGCATTGGGAGTCATGACAAGTCATACACCTCTTCGTGGATGCCACATGTGCCACATCATCATTCATTCAAAGGGTCAACTTGCTACTTTTTTACCATTTGACCAAAGTTGCTGCATTTGGAGCCATGCACGCCTTCTATTCCACTTATTTGGCACCTTTCCAAATGATATTGGAGCATTTTTCGGGAGAAATTCACCTTGGAACATGTCTAGCTCACACGTGTGGGGTTTTTGAGCATTTCATGGAGCATTTTGAGGGGACAACCCTCCTATTTCCTTTGATCCACACATTCGAGGATGTGTTAAGCATTTTGAGGCTATATTGTTGTCTTTGATAATTTTAAACCTTAAATGAGGGAGTTTGTTATATTTTGAGTCTTGACCATGTCTATCTCACTTTTGAGGAGGGCATCCACTTTGTAGAGGCATCTATTCTCTCCTATTGTACATGTGGCATAATTCCACCATATCATATTGTTGTTTACTAGATCCTCCCTAGTTTGTTAGAGGATATTATCCTTTTGAGCATAGATCTAAGTTTGTTAGAGATCTAATGCTATTTTATTGTAGAGGTTGTTGAGTTCTTCATCTATAAATAAGGGAATCCTCCTCATTGTAAAGTTGTTGGAAGTTATTGGAATACAATCTCTTTTGTTCTTGCCTCTTGTCTAAGGCTTTGAGGAATAGATAACCAACCTTCTTGAAATGTGGCAAATGTTCTTAATTAAGTTCTTATTAAAGGTTTGGAATTGCCAAACGAAACATGGGCACCATAGAGGAGTGGTATCACTACACTAGAGAAGGCACTCATAAAACCTTTTTGTTACATTGTCTAAGGTGAAAGAGTCCTTTGTCTAAAATTTCTTGTGAACAAAAGAAAAATCCAATCCATTTTAGGCAAAGAACACTCCCTAATCAACTTGGATGTAGCATGACTCTTGAAGACCCCTCCCTTCCAGAATCCACATTCTTGTGACATTTGGCTTGCTAAATCTAGGACTTTTTGGATCTTGTTTTGACATCCTTTTTTGTACTTTATATAGTTTTAAGAATCACCTTTTTGAGGTTGCATATTGACCCCATAGCCCAACCAAAGTAAGGCACTGATCTTCCCTTTCATCCACCACCCAGAAATACAAAAAGAACTTTCAAAAAACTATTTCCATTTTACTGATATGATAATATCTCTTGTTCTCACTTCATATTACAACACATTGAGCTTGGTTAACCATAGAAAATCCCCCCTTAACTAAGACCTTTTAGCCTAATGTGAAAAAGGCAAGACTGCTTAGGTAACAGTGAATAGTTTGCCTAAGTTGTCCTTGGAGTTTCACAATTTGTGCATAGGGGACTTTGCACCAAGTGAAAACCTGGGAGGTAACAAAATGCATAATTTTTTGTTGAAAGTCCTTTAACATGCATGAGGAAGAAGAACCCAAACTTTTAGGTAGATTTGTCATCCAAAACCCAAATCATAGCACAGAGTTGAGGTAAACAATTTTAGCTCAAACTATGTTCATTTTGATTGCATGAAAATAACTCAGTTCTATTAAAAGGGCATGTTTGACAAAATTATATATTTATATTACAGATTATTTTCATCCTTCTAGACATGAAATTAAACAAAGTGACTCAAGCTGTACTTGATCTCTGTGGATACTAGTTCCTACTACTGAAAATGTCAACATCTTGCAAGTCAATGATTTAATCAATAACTATTATGTTCTACATAAAAAAATTATTGAAACCTTGGGAACAAGGATAGCTTATCCATTGTAGGGCATGGTTTTCAAGTTAGAACACAAGAAAGCCTCAAAACCATAATTATTGTGTGTAACCATAACACTTTGTATACAGAAAAGCAGAAAATTTTAGAAGCAAATTGGCATCAAGGAGAAACATCAAAAGAGTAGAAGATACCTGCTCAGCCTGACTATTTGCAGAGGAGGCAGAAGTTTGTAATGCTTGCTTCTCAGACTCTTTAACTTCAACTTCAAGTATCATTAACTTCTCAGTTAATTTCTTAGTTTCTGAAACTGCACACATAAAAGCTTCTTTTGCTTCTTGGCATTTCATTTCTGTGTCCTTTGTTTGTGATTCAACTAACTCTTCAAGCTCCATGCATCTAGTAGTTGTTTCCTCTATTATGCTTTCTTGCATCGTAAATTGTTCTTCATAATTCTTCAGCCTAGTCTGAAGTTCAATTTCTTTAAATTTGGCACTCTCCAAATCTTGTTCAAGGGCAGACAATTTATCTCGGGTTTCCATTAGAATTTTATCCGAGCTTAAATTTTTCCCTAACTTAGAAATTTCTTCTGGAGATGGGTTCAATTCTTCCTCTTTCATGAACGCCTTTGTATCTGTCTTCTTCAAGGTGTCTTCTCTTTGATCATTCAAAGAAACATTTCCACAAAGCCCATGAAGCTGTTCTTTGAGAGAATCTATGATTTGTTCCATTTGCTTTGCACTTGATTTGGACAATTTGGGAAAATTTTCAGACTCTGTGGTGCTATCTCTCTCCTTGACAACAATTTCATTGCCTTGTTCAGTAAATCTTTCATATTCCTCAGATTTAGTGATTGGAGATTTCAGCTGGCTCTCTAGAAGTTGCAACTTATCTGTCAGCTGGGTAAAATCCATTTCTTGTTCGCTGAACTTATCATTCTTCATTGTTCTCATCTTCATCTCCTTTTGAAGAAGCTCCGTTTGCATGTCAAATTTCTCTTCAGCTATTTTTGCCTTAAATTCGGCAGTTGCAAGCTGTTCTAGCAAAACTGCTTCCTTTTCTCTCAAGGCTAGAACATCTCTCATCACATTATCCAGTTTTTCATTTGCTACTTTTGCCTCAAGCTCAAGTTGTGCAATCTTAGATTGAGAGTCACTAAGTTGATTTTTCAAGTGTCTCACCTCTATTTCAAACATCTTCGGTCTTTCTTTTGCTTTCAATGCATATTCCCTTTCCTTTGCATCTTGGCTCAACTTTTCTTGACACAAATCGACTTGTTCTAATTTTTCTTCAGCGTGCATTTTTACAATATCCTTTGCCTGCAGTAATTCAGTTTCTAGCTCAATTTTATGTTGAGCAAGCTTCAGCTTCTCCTCAAGCTCTGTGATTTTATCAGTTGCATGTAAATCTCCATTCACCAACGATGCTTCGCACATTGTGTTTTCAACAACCTGAAACCAATTACAAAGCCCTGACATTATTAGAAGTCTGTTTTAAAGGGCCTAGATATGACTCTATAGTGTTTATCCTTCCTGGATGAGGTAATAAGAGGAATCCTAGATAATCAGAAGCCACCAATAGTGATTATGACACAGAATTCTCAATCGTGGACACAATTATTCATGGCATTAGAGTATACTTGCATGTTTATCGAGTACAATTCCACAAGGAATTGGACTCCAGACCACCTGTTGCATTTGCCACCCTCATACCATCAGACCAAATTGACTTTCGTTATTTAAAAATTCTAAGTATTTATGGATCTGCACTAACAGTTTTGCAATCAAAGAATACTTCACCCATAAAAACCCATTTGAAACAAGTCATGAATTCTAAAACTGGCTGCCAGCGCAGATCCAATTTCTTTTAAGGGACTGGCCCAGGCTTTCAAACATGTAGTTATTTGATAGAAGTTAGAACCACGAAGAATGCCCACATGAACTTACATTTAAAGAAAGATTGTTACCAAGAGAACCAGTAGCAGCCATTTCTTACCTCCAGAGTTTCCTCAAGAAATGCATCAGCATCCACAGTATTTTTTGACATTCCTTCTGGATTGATTTGCATAAGCTCCGACCCCTGCGCAAACTCTGCTTCCATTTTTCAAGTCCTTAATTCTTCAAAATCATCAATTCACGGACAAGATTTGACACCTCTTCTTTCATAAACAGGAGTACCTTCTTCTATTTTAAAAAAGCTTTGGTTTGCCTTTAACAACCTGCTTTAATTGTTTAACATTTGTTCATGTGTCACTTCATACATTGTTAGTCACTTCCTTTCCAAGAAAGACAATATGAATGAAGAATTGCATGCTTAGTTTTGAACATTTGCTTCAAGCTTCGTACTTTCCATCCACACACCTGAAATAAAGTACAAGGGAAAGAACAGAGCTAAAAATATAATTTTGAGTTCAAGCCATGTTCAAAAAAATCCATTAAACCATGAGTTCATCCAAGGTATCACACTCTGATTGTTCTTAATTGAAAAACATTAAATGCTATAGCAAAGCTTGGAAGAAAATAAGGATCCTCTGGAACCAACATGCACCCTGAAAGACAAAAGTGTACAATACTACAGATATCTACAGAAGTGAGTCTGCAAACATCTCCAAAGATTCTTTTCAAACACAACATATTGTACAACTGCATTTTCAATGACAGACACAGCTGAGACTGACTTATTTTCGAAAAATCTCATTAACAACTACATATTAGTGTGTTTGAACTTTGAACTTTGGCTACTTTATGAACCATTCTGAAATAATGTAGAATCTTTCTGATCAATCTACAAAAGGAGTTTTCTGTAGGATTCTTCCAGAAATTTATCTTTTATTTCCAAAAATGCAGCATATATTCCATTCATTATTAATATACATGTACATTGCCTATAGGGTACTGGTTCATTGGTTGAGTCAATGGAGTATTAATCCATCTACCACAACTACCCCACACCCCCCACCATATAACACACAAGCCACCCCCACACCCCCCCCAACAAAAAAAATCTGAAATTGTATGTCTGAAAAGGGATTAGGCTGGGGGCACGTCCCAGGATTTGGTGGAGTAGATGCCACTCACATTTAGCACCTAGGCCAAAGGAAGTTTGTGTTATTCGGTGCAGCCCTCAGGGCATGTTTCTCAAAGCTATTTCCAAACACACACATGTATGAAGATTAACAGATTCAAGAGCCAATAGGGCCACACCAGAACTCCTGGCCTTCATAAGCCATGAGCAGCAACATATGTTCTTCAACTCCAAGTAGAAGGAAAAATATATCTCTAAGCTGCACTGAAATGGATACAGATACAGGGTTTGAAACAGATACGGCAAAATTTCAAAAAATCTAGATAAGATACGGCAAGGAAATGGCATGTGTGTGTGTGTGTGTGTGATAATTTCATATTACCATTCATCTTTTAGAATCTAGATTCTATATCTAAAAATACATAATCATCATCATGAATTCAGCATAAACAAATCATCATCATCAATTCAGCATAAACATTGTCATCATCATTAATGATTATTATAACATTCATGATTCAACATATCATCAAGTTTTTGTTTCAAATTTCAATCATCAACATGACAACATCATCACCAAAATTAATGATGCACACTACATAGTACAAACTACAAAGTACAAAATGAACTATGACTGGCAGTCTACTATCATATGGCATATTAAGGTATTCATTGTTCATTGTTCAAAAGTTTAAAACACCATCATAAATTACAATTACATATCATCAAATGTCTTCATCCATGTCATTAAGAACCACATCCTCTCCAAGTCAAGGAACTCTGATTCAACATCCCATAGTTTGGTGGGCCTAAATTTATATTCATCACTCTTGTGTGACAAAAGGCGAAGGTTTGAATGAACATACACTAGTTCCTCAGCCTTCTTGAAGAGGAACTCGCAACCTGTGACAAGATCCTGATGGCCATTTTTTGGATGTGGAAGTTCCCCACCATAGTAGTTCCACCAAGAAATTGGACTTAATCTAGTCTTATTCTGCATACAATCAATATCAGCACCCAAACCCTCTGATCCCACAAAATGAGCAAACTTTTAACAAACCCGAATCCCAATTTCAAGATCTACAAAAATCTTTCTAAAAGCTTTTTTAAATCCTTGTGAGACTTTTGGGTCTTTGTTTGGTATAGTTCTTTTTGAATCACTTCGCAACTCTACAGAATAATATTTTGGATTCACTACATAGGCCAAAACGTGCAATGGGGTGGTCATCTTGTTCCACCTTTTGGTCAATAAATCTTTCACTTCTCTGTAAAAGACTTCATTTGGGTCCTTCTCTTTGGCATTTATAACCACCCTTATCTTCTTAGTCATGGAATCAATGCCCTCGTAACCTCTCCCAAATTAGGCATATTTGTGTCAAACATGCGAAGCAAATCCACAATTGGCTTAGTAAATGCCAAGAGTTACCCCACCCTATCCACCATTCATCATCAACAACCAACCTTTTCACTGTTTGTGCTATTTCAGATTGGGATTGCCTCCATTGATTCCAAAGAGAATTGCATACCACTGATTGTAATTCTTCTTTCACCTGCATAAACCTTGGTAAGACTATGATGTGAGAAGCAAAACAAGTATTGGCAACCTGCATGTGCCAATGTTTCAATAAATTAAAAATCATAACCGATTGAATACCTATTATGATTCACGAATCATGACATTTGAGAATCCAATTTACATAATTGAAGTTAAGAGTCATAGAAATTAGAATTTATGAAATAAACTTTAAAGTTTAGGTACCTTAAGGAGCTCCAACTTCGCAAATTCCCTGTAGATGCCTTGGGACATGTGGTGGTTTGTGATGAAGGCTTGAATTTCTTTTGCCTCTTCAAAAATAACTCGAATCCACTCAATTTGCTTCCCCATCTTGCTCAACATGAGGTTCAATGAATGTATAGTACAAGTGGTCCAAAAGATGTGTTGATATTTGCCTTCAATAATTAGGTCTGCTGCTTTACACACCATTGCATTGTCAGTTATTACCTGGACAACATTTTTTGGCCCCACTAATTCAATTGCTTCAATCAAGATGTTAGCAATGAATCGAGAATCTTTTAGCTACCCCTCACAATCCACTGCCTTAAAAAACATTGCCCCCTTTGGGCTCTGAGCAATCACATTCATCAAAGGTCTATTCTTTTAATCTTTCCATCCATCAGAAACAATGGGCACACCTTAAATGTGCCATGAATTACAAACGGGGCTTAATTTAGCCTCCAAATCTAAATTCCTAGCACTCAACATTCTAGTGCGGATCGTCTCATATCCAGGGCTCTTGTACCCTTTCAAGGCTTCATTCACTGCTTTGATCATCTTTGCCCAGTAAGGAGATTGCACAAGGTTAAAGGGAAGGCCATTTGCATAAATGCATTGACCTATCGCTGCATCTTTCATCTGTCAAGCATCATTATTAAAATTCTTTTTAACCGGGCCCAAATTAGACTGCTTTGAACCAGGGTTGCCAATTCCATAAGAGGGAAGTGGAGGCTTTGATGAAGATGATCCCAACCTTGTTGGTTGTTAGAATTAAGAGACGGGATTTGACTCATTTGCTTTATCATGTATCTCATCTTGTTCTTTCCAATATTTTACAAGTTTTTCCTGGCTTAAAACTTTTCTCTCTATCCCATTCTCTTTAGGTGGGGCAGTGCAAATTTGAATCCCATTGCCTCTTAACCCAAGTAAATGTGCTTTAACCCGGGTGTATGATCCCTTAAACTCCTTTTGACACTCATTGCAAATCCATGCCAATGATCCCCCTCCTTGTATCTTCCCTACAATAGTTACATATTTCCAAAGTGGTGACTCTGGGTCAACTTTAGGGATAGATTCAATTTCTTGTTCCTCACAAATGGCTGAAATTGAAGTTGCCATGATGATGATGTAAATGAAACTACAAAATAAAACTGACAATTACAAATTCAAACTGAAATAATTTTAAAATTTATAATTGTAATTTGTTTTCACACTAGAAAATATTTTCCCCCTTCAATGGAAGTTGTTTTAAGAGGAATGGTATTCAAAGACTAGCCTTTCAAGTTTCATCTTATAAGTTATAAGTTTACAATAAGCACTATTGTTCTTGTACTTTTGCACAAATTTACTGATTCCTTCTGAGTCACAAATCCATATGCTCATAAAAATTACAAAACGCACCTTTGGATTGTTAATTGTCAATTTTGTTAAAGTCGTCTTCTCTGCAATCTAGGTAAGGCCTGTTACCGTTCAAACTAGCAGGAGACCTAAAGGGCCAATGTTAGGCCAAGGGCAACAAATGGAGACTTAACCCGCTGTCACCTCAACTAAGGCTCCCTTCTATTTATGGACTTTCATCGATGGGAGGAGACCCGGTATGTATGGAATCACTAGTGAAGGATAATTCAATGGATATGAGAGACCCAAATAAACCCTTTCCCAGAAGAGTTTGAAGGATGGAGCTTGCTTGCTTTCTGTGCAAAGTACTACGTATTCTAGGGAAAGGAAGAGAGGATTTTAGGGTTAGGTTTATGTGATAAGACTTGTGAAGGAGTTCCCTAATCCTAAATCCTTGTTAGAATTGGTATCCCGGATGGTTCCTGAAGAATGATCTTTCAAAGGAGCGAAACCACACGGGGCCAAGTGGACCCGGTCTAGGGTATGAAGAAAGTATGTAGCGACCAATGATATTCTTACGCTAGACATGGTGGACGAAAGGATCAAAGAAATCATTTCACTTGATGATGTTATTTTGACCCTATGGGGTACCAGTGTTGGGGATGGCAAGGCGAGTTTGATCCCAGAGCTAGGGCTTGGCTTTTCTCCCAACTCCACTGTCGGAATGGCTTCAAAATTGGAGGAGAACTTGAGGAAAGGCTAGTGAAGGAGACCCTAGGAGATTGGATTTTTTGGATGGCTAGCTTGTTGGGAAATTGTTGCCCTATGTACCCCATCTTGGTTAGACCTAGAAGGAGGCGAAAGAATATGAGTTTTGGTGACCACCCTTGGTAGATTAGTGACTTAATCTTTTCGAGAATGGAGTCTACGATGAATATGAGTAGGATTTCTTGGTTCCCAGTCAAGGAGGCCTCAAGATATCTTCGCTTGCCTTCTAGGTCAAGAAGAAGCAACCTTGCAGCTTTTATACTTCGATGTGCAAAAGGAGATGGCTTATCAAGGTTGAATTCTTTGACAAAATTACCCCTAGGAGATTTCACTCACATTACATGGTCCATACATTGAGAGATGCTATAATAGAAACAAATTTTACAATTTTAAGTAGTAAATGCATGCAGCAATTAGCCCTAGAATAGTGAAAATCCCAATCCAACGTATATGACAAACGTAAACAAGAATAACATCAAAAATCATGTGCTTACATGTAACAAAATATATCCAACTATTCACAATTGACAAGAGAGAAGCCCCAAGAGAAGATAAACCAATATCCACACATCAAAATTCATCCATAAAGCTCCAATTCATCCACGAAAAAAAGTGTGAAATTCTCAAGAGAGAGAAGAGATCCAATCCAAAGTGATAATGAGCAAATGAGCTCATCTCACTTGTATTTATACACAATTTAGGAGTTCGAATTAGCCTCCTTGGCGTACATAAGCCCCAAAAAGAAAATAAGGTTCTAATAATTCAACCTTTGGTGGCAACCCCAGCAAACTAGCTAATAAATGAAAGGTAAGCCTCTCAAGATGTCAAATAATAATCTATCCATGTCGTACGGCCCTCTAAGAGGCCTAATGAGGTCCATGGGTGCCATAATGAAGAATAGGGCCCTTAAAAGAAGTGGACAAGGGGTTGGCCTCTTGTAATAACCAGTGGTGCTCCAAATGACATGTGGAGGCACACAAGTGTCTTCATGGGTCTCCAAACAAATTGAAGATGCATGTAGATCACCTGCAAGGGCCAGGATGATGGTGTACGTGATGCCACATCATCGTGCAAGTCCCGAATCATCTGCCAAATGTATGGTGTAGATCTGGGATCAGTTAGGCATGATGGATTGTGTGCATCCTCGTCCAATAAGTGAACCACAAGCAATCTCTAAATGGCTGTGGGGATCCATGGAATGCAATTTGCTATTGTGGAGGCCCATGGCTCTTAACGCTCACCCTACATGTGCCAATGTAGCCCTCTAGAGGATTAGGACCCCATATAGGGAGACCAAATCCAAGATGGAAACCATTTGCAGTCCTGCATAAGATCCAATGTGTCTCCTAGCCTTCAGTACAACAAGTCATTAGAGAAACCGAGTAAATGAGCTTACCTAATCATGGACCACAGGTGGGGACTTGATGATGGCCTGCCCTTCCGTAATGGCCTTTGAGATGTGTCAGTGTCTCCTAAACTCTAAATGGGATTAACCAATAATCCTATTAGGTGGTTTCTACTTCTAAAGGGGATAATATAGTCCAGGTACGTCCTTCAAAATGTGGTGGCATGTGACTGATAGGTGAGTGAAGTAGGGAATGAGAAGGGGCAACCCTGGGTCAGATGCTGGGGTACAAGGGTAGTTAATAAGAGGGAAGCCCACACTTGGGTTTATAATGCATAGGAGGAAGCAATCGTGGTACATGAAGTGCCCCAGAGTTGATTTTTCTGCCCTTCTTTTATGTCTTTTGCCTCTTTATGATTTTTTTGATTAACTGCTTGGGGCTGAAGGGGTAGAGCATGATGTATAAGATGTAGCAATGAATTCCCCCTCTTAAAGTGGGGCGGTTCATCCCCCACTAGGGTTTGGGAAAATCATGAGTTCCTATATGATGAAGAAGGCTTATAGAACTTGTAGGAACCAGGGTGATGGCCATGATGATGGGGTAGAGCTCATGTCAAGCTTTTGCCCATGTGCTAAATGTATTTATCTTGGCCATCTTTTGCATTTTATGGTACATTTTCCTGTTGAATGTGACCATATATGATTTTATCTTTCCTTTCAGACACATCAACTTTCGCGCTTCATTCTAGGCCATGACCCAAGGTGTGGGCAAGGGGAAGGGGCAAGCTAACCCTATGTGGACCCAATGGAGGAATGTGGATCCAGGCGGGAAAAATGATGAACGGGGTAATAATGAATGGAAAGAGGGTAATATAAGTGGACAAGGGAGCGAGACCATGCAACCAAAACCGAGGTTTCCTGTGAAATACCATCCCTGGAACCAAATGGTCAATAAAAGAGATCCCACGGGATAGAATCCAAGGCTAACTCCTAAAAGGGGTCTAGGGGACAAAAGCACAGACCTAGCCCATTCTTTCCGCCGAATCCCCCCATTAATCCATGCCCAAAAGTGTCCATGATAAGAAAACTACAATACTCAATTTCCAAATGACAAGGCCGATTCAGGTGGAGGTTGGTGGCCACCCACCTATCCCACTTGGACCCCCACAACTGTCTCTTAGTTTTTCAGTTTCCTTATTTGTAGCACAATTTACTATGTTTGACAGTTTTTCGGGTCCTAAACTTCCAGAGCCGTTTTGAGGCCCTAAACGACGTTTTTTGGGAAAACTGGGAGAAACATGGGGCCATGGATTGATGTTGTTCATCCTAAAGTTGTAGTCCTCGAATAGATCTTTCTAATGAGGTATTGTGCACATCAAACGGAGATCGTATGCCAAAGTTACGACCCCGAGAAGTTGATGTACCAATTTACCCAAATGGGGCCCATAGTTTGGCGCTTCATCTCCTAGGGTTAGGTTTTTTGATGTTTAGGGTTTTCCATTATTTCTCAACGATAAATAGGCCTTCGAGCCTCATTGTAAGACAGTTTAGAGGCATGTAGCCACCACATCTCTTCTCAAAGATAAGCTACCATCGCCCTAGCTGGTTTATTTCCATTTCTGTTTATTTCCATTCCAGTATTTTACATTAATGAAATGAAGTATTATTTCTACTGCATCTCTGTATTTATGGTTATTTCTGTAATTTGTTGCGTTCCTGTTTAAATTCGGATCAGTGGTAGCAGAGCGGTCTTCTTTTTCTCTATTTTTCTTTGCATGTCCCCAACGAGGTCGGGATATAAGGAGTTAGGGCTTGAATTGGTCGAACCTTTGCAAGACCAGCCTCACAAATCCCAACGACCTCCCATGGTGGATGAAAAGAAAAACGAGGGGGCAAGAGATACTATCAAAATCTTGCTCCAAGAAACCCTCGAGCAACAGAGGAACGCGATGATGGACAACTTTGCCCAGATATTTCAGCGGCTACCCATGGGCAACGCATCTACTTCCAACAGCTACTCTAGAAGCGCCACACCCTTTAAGGTACAAGTTAATTTTGACATTCCCATATTCGAGGGTCAGATAGATGCAAACGTTGTAAATAAATGGTTAAATGTGCTAGAAGGATATTTCTCTGTTCATGATTTTTCCAGCCAAGAAAAGAGTATTTTCGCTCTTCTCAAAGCTACCCCCCACATCAAGGACTGGTGGGAAACCTACTGCAAGCAGAAGGATAAGAGCACGGCCTCACTGTTTTCAGCCGCACCCACTTGGAATTCGTTCCGGGATGCCATTAAGGAGCAATACTACCTTGTCAAAAGCTGAGGATAAATACATAAAGTGGACCACGCTGCGGCAGGGAAGGGACCAAGACGTGTCGAAGTTAACCAATATTTTTCATACCCTTCGAACAAAGTTGGGTATCAAGGATTCTGAGTTGTGTTTGGTACTCAAATACCGCGGCTACCTACACAGGTACATCCAGGACGAGATGGAATTTTTGAACATCTCCTCGGATAGATCTTTCTAACGAGGTATTGTGCGCGTCAAACAGAGATCGTATGCCAAAGTTACAACCCCGAGAAGTTGATGTACCAATTTACCCAAACGGGGCCCATAGTTTGGCGCTTCATCTCCTAGGGTTAGGTTTTTGGATGTTTAGGGTTTTTCCATTATTTATCAACAATAAATAGGTCTTCGAGCCTCATTGTAAGATAGTTCAAAGGCATGTAGCCACCACATCTCTTCTCAGAGATAAGCTACCATCGCCCTAGTTGGTTTATTTCCATTTCTGTTTGTAAGCATATTCCAATATTTTACATTAATGAAATGAAGTATTATTTCTGCTTCATCTCTGTATTTATGGTTATTTCTGTAATTTGTTGCATACCTGTTTAAACCCAGATCAAAGGCATACCTTTATATTCGGGAGGCACACTTTCAAACATATGATCATGGCAAATGGGTGAGGGACCACATGGTTGGCTCAAGTGGCAGAGAAAATGGCACAATGAGCTATCTGGTCGCTACAAATGGGCTTCTAGCTACTGGTTGAGGATCATCTTGGAGAAAAATTCTCCTAGGGATATTACCGACAAAATGGTGGGTAACAAGGCCCAAGGGCATTTATATTGTAAATTATTGGATAAATGAATTCTAGACAAGTACTAAACAGTTAGTTCTCATAAACATAGGGGTTCAATAAGGAAAAGTGAACCTCCAATGATCTGATTTTATTAACTTCCTAATGTATACCTTAATCATAAGTTCGTTATGAACAAATGGGCATCAAAAGATCTTTTACTCTCTATATACAAATGACATTATGTTAAGAATAAGAAAACAATTTAGCAGCATCCAATAGGACATTTTTAAGACTGACAATTGGGAATGACATGAAACTTAAAGCAAAGTGATCTAATTTACCAACTGTGAAATATTATGCACATAATAACAAATACAAATTATGCCACTTTTCAATCGTCATTGTAACCAACTGTATGATACATGCCTACATTTTCTTTCACACATATAATGTATCGCATCTAAGAAGTAGATCATGTTGAAAGAGAAGATAATCAGTGTGCATTTTTCAACAAAGCATGAGAGCAAGTGCTCATGTTGAAAGAGAAGAAAATCAGTGTGCATTTTTCAACAAAGCATGAGAACAAGTGCTTAGACGTAGATACAAATTTCGCAAGTCCTAAGCAGGAAGGAGGCTTCATCTTATTATTAAAACCACAAGTTACCAGCTCTAAGTTCTGACCCATAGGTTGATTTCTTTAGAGGCAAGAACAAGGAAACAAGCTTGTTTATTAACCAGTGGATTTTACTCCAACTACTTAACATTCAATCTCTTTCCATTTCCCATTGGAGGCTAAAGAAGTCCTAGCGAACAAATTTACAAAAGTTAAAACCCTTGAACTATGGAAGAGTGGAACAGTTATGACTCATACCTCGTCCGCTTGCCTAGAGCAGTGGAACAGTGATGACTCATACCTCGTCCGCTTGCCTGGAACGGTGGGACCACTTAAGTTTCATATGGAAGCATTGGCTCTAACTCATGACTTTGAATGGATAGCTTTGAAGTTTGAAGTAATTTGTCTTGGCTCTAGTTCCAAATTCAAATAGACTTTACAAATGAACAGCTTGTGAAAATTTCTGAATCGAACAAGTCAAAAATCCTACTGTAGTAAACTGATTTGCATTGCCTAATTGTGCTCTTCATTTAACAAGTTATTTTCAGAAATATTCGGATTATATTAATGTAAATAAACTGCAGTCTACACCAATATGTAGATCAAGTACTGAAAAATAAAATGAGACAAACACACAAAGGACACACTTCTTTTTGGACTAAACGTCCCCGAAAAAACCCAATGCGGGAAAACCAGTGCAGCAGCTCTGAGAGTTTTCTATTATTACATCGTAGTTCTAAATACAAATGTTGGTTTCCCTCCCGGCAGACTAGTGAAAGAGAAATACAATGGCGGAAAACTTGAGTAAGTTTTACCTCACTTCACCTGATAGATTCCGACTGATTCGGCAGCAAAACTGGTTGTCCCTAGCCACAACTACGTTACCCCTTCACAGTAACTGTGTGGAGCTCTCTGAGGCTCTACATTAGCTCCACTGCCCACTGCATTAGCTTTCCTGGCTGTTCTGGCAGTTCCCGGCAATTCCAGTGCCAGTCTGATCACACATCCCAAATGCCCCAACTAACTTGCAGATCATCCAATTGTCACCAAACAAAATTGTAATATTCCTAATTAGCCATGGCTAATTGGAATATTCGATTTTGCTCAATTTTTGCCTTCTATAGTTATTTATAAATAAAAAAAAACTGAGAAAATGGGACATAACTCACTTTTAGAATAAAAGTCACTTCCTAGTAGCACAATGTTGTGACTTAAAGGGGAGCCAAGGGGGCCAAAGGGGGACGCAGAGATGGAGCCCACGCAAACACTTGGAGGGACTATGCAGAAGGGAAGAAACACATGGCAAGAGAGAAATTACGTTGGAGGAGGTGAGCCTTGGGATTGAAAGAAGCAAAGGCTATAAAGGAGAGAGAAGCCCCTTCATTTTGATCATTCGATTATGTGCATTTGAGATAGTCACTTCGACTTAGAGCACGTTGGCTGTTTAGCTAGTCTACAGCACTATTTAGTGCATTGAGTGTCTCCGTTCGAAGATCTCACCCTTAGCCCCAAGGACTTCGAGTGCCTGCTCGGGCAAGGTATTTCCATCAGTATTTTTGCAATAGTTTCATCAATGTTTTCGCAGGAGGATTGAGCATCTTGGATGACTGCGCAGCCTTGAGAGGGATGACACAGTTCTTTCGGGCAGGAGTTCTGGATTGAGGTTTTGCAGAGGGATTTGTGCTGGGAGATTGAGCAGGGGATCAGCCCTTGCATATTGGAGGATTTTGGTTGAGTTTCAGGCAGAGTTTTGGTAGGTTTATTTCAGTGGCAGCGCAGAGCCTTGAGGAACAGTGTAGAACCCCAAGGGGGTGATTTTCGGGGGTTGGCCATTTCAGAAAAGCTTCTTGGGTTTTTCTGGGTTTCTTGAGTAGAGTCTGATTCTAGAGTTTCAGCTTTTTCCGAGGAGGGGAACAACCCCAAATCCTCATGTGATTTGTAGCAGTAGCAGCAGCACATCAACTCTCCAGCAGCTTGGACGCAGTTCAGAGAGAGGCCATTCCTTTGCTATTCTGAGTGTATTTCTTCACTTGCCTTGTGCAAGTCGTGGTGCCATCTTTCTGATCACCTCCTGTACTCATTCTATTACTCAGTATAATAAAATGGCTTAGCATTTCTCGTTGCATTTCTTGAGTATCTGCTTATATTTCATGTTTATATTATTATATGTAGCACCACTATTATCTTTATCATTTTGAGCTTCCCGGTTATTATATCATTTGTACGTACTTGGTTGGAGTTTACTAGGGTTTTGGAGAATATCTCTGAAACGGGATATTACAGTGGTATCAGAGCATAGATCTGGCTCAGCCTGTGGAGCTAGCAATCTATGACACCGGGGGAAAAACCCTACATCTGTTACAGAGGTAGGAGATACAGAGACACTGGGCGTAGGTTGGAGAACACCTACGGAGGGGGAGACTGTGTTCCGGTGGTATACGCAGAACAGGAGGAGCCTGTGGTGGACACAGAACAGAAGGAGCCTGTGGTGGACGCAAAGCAAGAGGATCCGATGGCAGATGAGGATGGGAAGAGATTTGCGGATATGCTCCTCAAATTAGTGCAGGATCTATCGAGGCAGATTGAGGCGATGGGGTAGAGATTCATGGCAATAGAGGCCAGATAGCGTGAGAGCCCACGGGTTTTTTAGATTGATGAGGGATCGGGTTCATCCCATCATTTGCCAGAGCAGTGTGATACTGCGTAGCAGGTGACTTTGCATGCCCCTACATGCTCTACCATGCCCACGTTCTTAGGAGTAGACACGGGAGCCAGAGCCTAGCAGGAGGCAGAGCTCAGTCATATGGGCGATTATTTTGTAGAGTACCAGGCCTATGGGCAGGAGTTCAGGGAAGCCCTCTCATTCAGAGACTTTGTTCAACTCCAGCGGGATAGTAGACCCTGCAACCATCACAGAGAATACTGGCATTACCATGATGGTGACACTCACCATGCAGCAAGTAGATTCCACTTGCCTACGTTTGATGGTTCATCAAACAGTTCGGCAAAGTCTTGGGTGGAGAAGCTGGACATTTATTTCCAGCTTAACCAGATGTCGGAGATAGAGACCATCAAGGTGGCAACATTGCATTTGGATGGCGAGGCTCAGGATTGGTGGTTTCATGGGATGGTTACACTCGGACACTCCACAGTGACGACATATGCCAAGTTCACCAAGAGATTGATGGAGCGATTTGATCGGAGGGATCCAGAGCAGCATTTTGTTGAGCTGACGAGGCTCAAACAGACAGGGAACCCAGAGACCTACATTGCAGATTTCTTAAGGGTCTCAGTGATGGTGCTAGATCTATCCATGGTGGGGAGGATCTATATGTATGTTGAGGGGTTAGCAGAGCCACTTCGGGGTTTAGTCCGATCCACTAGACCAACCACACTCCAAGACGCTATTAGCAGGACCCGGGACTTACAGGATGTCTTACCCAGGACCTAGACACCTTACTCCTAGAGACAGACTTTCCAGTCTAAGGGGAAGGATGTGAGGATTCCACCTCCAAAGAGGAACCCAGGACGAGCACAGATTGACGACGATGCCAGGAGGGAGCTGAAGAAGAAGAGGTTGTGCTTCACCTATCAGGAGTCGTGGGCACCAGGACATAGATGTGCTGCTAGCAAAGCACATTTTATTGAGGCCTTCTCCAAGAGAAGTGGGGAAGAGGATGATGAGGATGATGTGGAGGCAGGAGATAGTTATGTCGTGCAGGGACCTTTGCCAACTCCACAACGAGCAGCAAGTGGTGCATCTTTTGCACCTACTGGAGGGGCCCTTGCAGCATTGCGAGGAGTTCCAAAGTATCTAAAGTTACGCATACGGGGGACAATACGTGGCCAGTGAGTCTCAGTTTTGGTTGACAGTGGGGCAACCCACAACTTCATCGATGCACAAATGGTTGAGCGGAGAGGTATACAGACAAAGAGCTTTGATGGGTTTTTAGTCTTGGTCCCAGGAGATCAGACCATGATGTGTGCTTGTTATGTTCCAGAGCTATCAGTGACGATGAGCACCTACACATTGACTGACCACTTTTTCGTGGTTGATATTCCGGACACCAACATGACACTGGTGTTCAGTGGCTCATCACTCTAGGGAAGGTCACGACGGATTGGAAGACCCTAGAGATGGAGTGGGATGATGAGAAGACAAGGAGGCATGAGAAGATACAGGGACAACACACATATCCGCCTCAGACTGTTTCGGCTCATCGGATGGAGGCAGTCTTCCGGAAGGGAGATGTAGAGTGGGCAGTGGAGCTGCGTGCATCAGAGGCAGGGACTACAAGGCAAACGGTGCATCCAGAGATACAGTCTATCCTTGACCAGTATGCCATAGTGTTTGGGGAGATTCCGCCGGGACAGCCACTGGACCAGGGATTTGAGCACACCATTGAGCTGGAGCAGGGTATACAGGGACTGATTACTACCCCCTATAGGCATCCCAAGGCCTATCGGGATGAGATTGAGTGGGCCATTCAGGATTTGCTGGCTCTTGGGCACATTCGGCCAAGCACGAGTCCTTTTGCTTCTTCTGTGGTGTTAGTGAAGAAGAAGGACGGCACATTGAGGATGTGCATTGACTACAGGGCCCTGAACAAAGAAGACATTGAAGAACAAGTACCCCATACCCAAGATCGACAAGTTGATGGATGAGTTGAGAGGAGAACGATTCTTCTCAAAGATTGATTTGAGATCTGGGTACCATCAGATTCGCGTGAGGGAGCAGGACATTCCCAATGACCCCTTCAGGTGCACTATGGCCACTTTGAGTTCTTGGTGATGCCCTTTGGGCTACCCACCCCCCCCGCCACATTTCAGTCTTGCATGAATCACATCCTCCACAGTCACTTGAGGAAGTTTGTGTTAGTATTCTTTGATGACATTCTCATTTACAGCAAGACTTGGGAGGAGCATCTCCAGTACATTGAGCCAATGTTGCGTATCTTGCAGGAGTAGCAGTTCTATGCCAAACTCTCCAAGTGTGAGTTTGGGTTGACGGAGATGTTGTATTTGGGGCACATCATAGGGGTGGACGGAGTGAGAGTTTACAAGGAGAAGATCAGGGCCATTAGAGAGTGGCTGGAGCCGAGGCACGTGACAGAACTCTGGGGATTCATTGGCATTTGTACTTACTACCAGAAGTTCGTCAAGAGTTTCTCACAGCTTGCTGCACCCCTAACAAATTTGACAAGGAAGGGGGCTTTCAGTTGCACGGATACAGCGTAGCGAGCCTTTCACAGGCTCAAGGAAGTTATGAGCAGCTGCCCAGTGCTTGCATTGCCAAATTTCATGCAGCCATTTGTTTTGGAGTGTGACGCGTCAGGAGAGGGGATCAGCGCAGTATTGATGCAGGGGGGTCACCCTATAGCCTATGAGAGTCGGAAGCTCCTTCTGCATGAGAGGTTGTATTCTATATATGACAAGGAGATGCTGGCCATCATGCATACATTGGCCAAGTTCCAGCAGTATTTAGTGGGTAACAGGTTCAGGGTGAGGACTGATCACAACAGCCTTAGATTCTTTTTGGAGCAGAAGCAGCTACAGGAGAGGCAGTAGAAGTGGGTCAGCAAGATCCAAGCATATGACTTTGACATTGAGTATGTAAAGGGTAAGAACAACGTGGTAGCAGATGCTCTTTCACGTAGACCAGCCACGTTGTCTCTTATGAGCTTGGACACAGACTGGAGGGCTCGACTCTTAGTTGAGTACTCCAAGGACAGGTTTGCATGTGAGGTTTTGGATGGGCAGGTGGCGGATGACAAGTACAGGGTGGTCGATGAGATCATCTACTACAGGGATCGGATCTTCTTGACTGAGGGATCTCAGCTCAAGAAGAAGATACTCCAGGCATCACATGATTCACCATTGGCCGACCATCAGGGGTTTACCAAAACCTACAAGTCCATCAGAGAGAGGTTCTCATGGAAGGGCCTCAAGGAGGACGTACTCCAACATATCCGGGAGTGCGACGTTTGTCAGAGGAACAAGGGAGAGATGAGCCATCCTGCGGGTTTATTGCAGCCTCTTCCCATTCCGGAGGGGAAATGGGAGAGTATTTCAATGGACTTCATCAAAGGGTTGCCCATGGTGCAGGGCAAGGATTATATCTTTGTCGTCGTTGACCAACTGACGAAGTACGCACATTTCTTTGCCATATTCACACACTACACAGCAACATAAGTGGTCGAGTTGTTCTTCAGAGAGGTCTTCAGGCTACATGGTCTTCCTAAGACCATCGTCAGTGACAGGGACAGTTGTTTCATGGGCGGGTTTTGGCAGGAGCTTTTTCGATTAGTGGGGACGGAGTTGACACTGAGTACCAGTTATCACCCACAGACGGACGGGCAGAGAGAGATAGTTAACAAGTGGCTGGAGGGCTACTTGCGTAACTATGTTAGTGGGCAGCAACGAGCATGGCTGAAGTGGCTGCATCTAGGGGAGTACTGCTACAACACTACACATCACATGTCCGTTGGTATGTCACCATTCTATGCCTTATATGGGTATCATCCTTTATCTTTTGCTGACATGATGTTTGGTGATCGCAAGGCTACTAGAGCCAAGATTTGGATCCAAGAGTCAGGATATCCTCCGAGCTCTCAAGGATAACATGGCTACAACACAGAACCAACAGAAGTTGTATGTCGACAAGGGTCGGGTGGAGAGACATTTGAGGTAGGGGACATGGTCTACCTACGATTACAGCCATACCGACAGTGGTCACTGAAATAGAAGGGGGTTGAGAAGCTCAAGCCCCGCTTTTATGGGCCATACAGGGTGATACGCAGGATTGGACAGGTTGCATATGAGTTGGAGTTGCCCCAAGGTAGCGAGATTCATAACGTTTTTCATGTATCATGCCTGAAGAAGACAATGGGGTAGCAGGTGACAGTGACAGATGAGCTACCACCCATGGATGATGAGGGGCATTTGGTGTTGCAGCCGGAGGCTATTATTGATACCAAGGAGAGGCAGCTGCAGAGCAAGACGGTCCGGGAATTCTTGGTGAGGTGGAAGAATTTGCCGGATGAGGATGCCACTTGGGAGAGTGAGAAAATCTTGCAACATCCATCACTTCAGTTGCTTGAGGAAAAGCAAGATTTTGTTGAGGGAGACTGTAATATTCCTAATTAGCCATGGCTAATTGGAATATTCGATTTTACTCAATTTTTGCCTTCTATAGTTATTTATAAATAAATAAAAAAGTGAGAAAATGGGACATAACTCACTTTCAGAATAAAAGTCACTTCCTAGTAGCACAATGTTGTGACTTAAAGGGGAGCCAAGGGGGCCAAAGGGGGACGCAGAGATGGAGCCCACGCAGACACTTGGAGGGACTGTGCAAAAGGGAAGAAACACGTGGCAAGAGAGGAATTACGTTGGAGGAGGTAAGCCTTGTGATTGAGAGAGGCAAAGGCTATAAAGGAGAGAGAAGCCCCCTCATTTTGATCATTCGATTATGTGCATTTGAGATAGCCACTTCAACTTCGAGCACGCTCGCTGTTTAGCTAGTCTGCAGCACTGTTTAGTGAGTGTCTCCGTTCGGAGATCTCACCCTTAGCCCTGGGGGACTTCGAGTGCCTGCTCGGGCAAGGTATCTCCATCAGTATTTTTGCAGTAGTTTCATCAGCATTTTGGTAGGAGGATTGAGCATCTTGGATGACTGCGCAGTCTTGAGAGGGATGACGCAGTTCTTTCTGGCAGGAGTTCTGGATTGAGGTTTTGCAAAAGGATTTGTGTTGGGAGATTGAGCAGGGGATCAGCCCTTGCATATTGGAGTATTTTGGCTAAGTTTCAAGCAGAGTTTTGGTGGGTTTATTTCAGTGGCAACGCAGAGCCTTGAGGGACAACGTAGAACCCCAAGGGGGTGATTTTCGGGGGTTGGCCATTTCAGAAAATCTTCCTGGGTTTTGATGGGTTTCTTGAGTAGAGTCCAATTCCAGAGTTTCAGCTTTTTCCGAGGAGGGGAACAGCCCCAAATCCTAATTTGATTTCTAGTAGCAGCAGCATGGCAGTTCTCCAGCAGCTTGGACGCAGTTCAAAGAGAGGCCATTCATTTGCTATTCTGAGTGTATTTCTTCATTTGCCTTGTGCAAGTCGAGGTGCCATCTTTCTGATCACCTCCTGTACTCATTCTATTACTCAGTATAATAAAATGGCTTGGCATTTCTAGCTGCATTTCTTGAGTATCTGCTTATATTTCATGTTTATATTATTATATGTTGCACCACTATTATCTTTATCATTTTGAGCTTCCCGGTTATTATATCATTTGTACGTACTTGGTTGGAGTTTACTGGGGTTTTGGAGAATATCTCTGAAACGGGATATTACAAAAATCCCCTTCCAATGAAGAGGAGAAACAAATAGAAAACTCTATTCAGAAGCAATGATGGGCCCAAATGATCTAGCAATTGAACAATTCCACAACAAATGCTTAATAGTTTCATGTTCATTGTAGACAATAGAACATCCATTGATAGAACCAGAACAAGTAATCCAATCCTTGACTGCAAGACTATTATGAGAACCAACCACCCTGGTACGCATATATTAAAGGAAGAATGATACTTCCACATGCCTTGACAATAGTCCACCTAACTTCAAAATCATGAACAATTTTGTTTGTGTATAATCTTTCTGTAATCAGACCAGTTGACTAAGTCACTAAACCTTAGCATAGAGTTCTGTGGAGTGAGTAATCCAAAAAAATGAATCCTATCTTACCATAGCCAGTATTTCCAAATGGGCCTAGGAACTTCCATATTCATCGTCAAACAACAACCTTCCAAAATCAGCTGATTAATATAGTAAAAGAAGACCAGTCAACAGCCTAAAGCCAATGAGACTAATTAAGTTGTCACTTGGACAGCCATCATCGTTTACTATTCTTAGTTATCCCACAAAGCACCTTCTTTCCCCTCTTCTCAGCAGGGGTACATGCATTTTTCAAGTGTAGCATTCACCACCATAGTAAGCCCAAGGTCATAATTCAAAAGCCATGTAAATACCATGTGAGGCCCTGTATTAGGCATCCTAGATTTGTGTGTTGTCAGATTGGATCTGTATTAAGTTGCTTGGTTGGACCATGCCTTGCTCTGTAAAGCTTCACCTAATCACTCTCTTCCTTAACTAGCTTGGAGGGATTTTGGTGGACTCTTTTGAGGATTTGTGGTTTTATGGATGCTTGAATTTGTAGGGGTGATCACTAGTGTATGGGCTAGTATAGCCCGTCTCAAGGTGCACCTATGTCATTCCACATGGTTAGAGCCTTGTTTGTAGGTGACCTTAACCTTGGTGCAGTGTTCCTCATGAAAACTCTCACAGCATAACAGTGTTATATGACAATTTTCATGTTTCGTGAAGCGGTTCATGGTTCCCAATGCAAAATTATCCAAGTGGTCCAAAAGTAAACTCTATCTTAAATTCTATAGCATGACAAGTGAAAATTTCATCACTAAAATCTTATTGCAGCAACTGGGATTAATTCTTCTAATTGTTAGTTAATTAACAATTTATTTGCTACGACAAATATCGAATAAACCACATTGCAACCTTCACAAATAAAATTGCAGAAAATAATAGTGCTGGAAACTAAGAAATATGCTAGCACACACATAAAAATTGACACATTTATTTTTGGACTAAAGTCCCTAGAAAAACCCAACTTGGGAAAATTGGTGCAGCAGCTGAGGGTTTTTATTATTATGCAGCAGTGAAATAATATGAGTACAATCTGGATGCCAAATACTAGCAAAAATTATCAAATGGAAATTGCCCTCACTCCAAGCAATCCTGGCACTTGACAGCGTCTGAAAAGCAATTCATCCACCTAGCTTTGCACAGTCCCTCAAACACTTTAGCTCGGAACTTCTGCAAATCAAGCCATCCTACCTGATGCTAACTGGGAAATTGTCTCTCCAACACTCTAGAAACATTTTCTGGCCTCTGGAACTGATAACCAGCTTCACCTCAGCAAAATTGAATTGCCATATGAAGCTTTTGCGCTGCCTCTACGCAGCTTCCTAGAGAAATTTCGGCCTCTCTGCAATGTACTCGCCAAATCTGGAAAATCTTGCTTTGGCCTCACTATCCCTGCCCCTCTGTCTCAGCGTCCCTTCTGAAGCTCGAACTCTTCTGACAACTGACGGTTGTTCTCTGGAAAATCAAACTCTCCAAGGAAATCGATCTGTGTGTATATTTTCCATCTACCCATCAACTTTTTATTATAATCTTCTGTTGAGACTCCAACGGCCAAAATTAAAACTTAATCAAGCGCTAAGATCATATCGAACTCGATTTGTGTGACTTTCTAGATGATTCACACCTTATCTCAATTAATTATGATTAATTAACCCCTTTTCGTAAGTTTAGACTTGGGAAATAATTAAAAATATGCTAATAATCTAATTGAGACACTTTTAGGTGGAATTTCCATAAATGATTTCTGGGTTATGGAGGACTCCTGTGATTTAGCCTCTCCACAAAGTTTCGAGACTAGAAGACCTTCGATGCTACAAAAACTAACAAACTAGAGGATTCTATGCTACATGGAAGTTTTTCGATCTGAGCATCTAGTGAAAAGTTATAGCTTGGTCACACTTGGTCAACAATACAGGAGAAGTTTCCAAGGGACATTTCAGGCAAAGCATTGGGTTGTTTGTGACATGCATGATGACAAAAGCGATCTACTCACTGAGAGGAACAAAACCCATGCTTCAGATTTTGCAAATCCTCAAGGGCATTAGAGATCATCTACTTGGGCATGATGATGTGGTATCTGTATGACATGTTTCCAAGAGACTTAACAAGGGTATATCTTGATAGAATTTGATGTGTAATATGAAAAAATTGGTTTATATAGAATGAAAGGAACAAAACCCATGTCTCGATTTCTCCAAATTTCCAAGGGTGTTAGAGCTCCAACAAGGCATTATGATATGGCAGGCAGGTCATTATGTGGCAACATTGGGAAAAATATGAAGATTAAAAGAGATACTCAATTCCAATCCAAGCCAGTTTCAACATACTTAGGTGCAAAAATTGTCAAAAATTCAAGGGCACTGGAGATCCAGCTTCCATGTGGCTAAGTCAAATTACTAAAGGGAAAAGCCAAGTCAAAAATAGCCATTGGTGAAGTCAACTAGCCCTTAGAGGTCTAACTAGCCGTTATAGACCTGGTGGACCAATTAGCTAAGCAATTGGCTATGAGGAAAGGGAATCTTGAGCTAAATTGTGGAAATTTTTCCAAGTCGGCCCTAGTGGGTGAATTAAAAATTTTATTGTAATATTTTATGAATTAATTTATTAAGTCTCCAACATGTGGATGACAAGTAAATATTTTATTGAGGAAGAGTCAAAGCAACCATTATAATTTTTTCTATAAAAGGATAGTTTATCCTCATTGTAATGTTATTGTTGTTCATTTGAGACAAGTGTTGAGCTCATTTTATTGCAAACCTTTGTATGATTTCTTGTGCATTGGTAGAGTGGTTTTTGTTCTATTTTTATTTCTTGCTATACGTATTGGGAATTATAATTGTAGCTTTTTATTGTTGATGAGTAAAATTATCCTAAGACTAATGTCGTTTGCGAAGGAGGGACTACATAGTTATGTGGAAAAGAACAACCAAGGGAAAACCCCACTTTGTTTTTGCAAGTAGAGTCAATCCAAGGTTTTGAACTACTTCATGAAAAGGTTTCACTATTCTTCATGATTTCATATTTTTCCGCATATAGAGGACGAAGGTTGGAGATGCCATTAAGAGAAGAGGCCGCTTCTAGGGAGATTTGAAAATCTTCAAGAAGATTAAGCAAAAGAGTTGGGGTGATTTATAAAAGGACCAAACTCATTCCCTTGATCAAAGCCACCATAACAACTTGAGAAAATAGCTACTTTACACTCTAGCAAGAGGTGAGACTCGAAAGGGGCACATTATATTACAACAACCATCTCAAATTTAAAAATCAAAATTTATTATTATCTTCTCCAATTAGATTAGGAAATTTACTTGTTAGTTTTCATAGTTACATAATTTTAGCAAACCAAAATCTTGAGAAGAAGTGCCATAACTGTTAGATCTAGTCAAGATTTAGTCTTTATTGCTCTATATTTTACACTTGTATCTAGTCATTTGTATTGTAGAGTTGCATGTTTACAAGGTTGTATTTCACTAGATCTACAATTTACAGGCACTTACATGGAAGACAGCAAGTTCTACAAAGTTCCATGTTAGTTATCTCACCTTATAGCTTAACATATAGCTCTAAATCACTTCCATATTTATATTTTATTCATTTAAAGCCATTTTTATTTAATTTCTAGCCAATATTAATTATATAAATCAATTTGGAGTTTTTTGGGTAATGTTGTCGCACAAAGTGTCTAGGCACCGTGACAACGCTGAGAGTAAGGGCTATCACTCTAATCCTTACTCACTCTGTTTAGACTCTCTCCTAGACAAGTCAAGTGGGGCAGTCCATAAGGTGAATGAATGAAAATAGCCTGTGGAACACGGGCTCTAGGAGACCTAAAGATGGACAACTTGATGAATTTAGAACAAATCTTGGTCAACTGAGATGAATAGATTAAACACAAGACACAATCACAGGATAGAAATGATTATAGACCAGTGCCTTAGTATTCAATTAACCATAGACTAAACAGAAACAAGATATCCCAAGTAATTTATATATGTGGCAAAGCGACAATCATGAACAACTGCAATATATCTAGCAATTAAATACCATGAAGACTTATGAAAATTAAATGCTAAACAATGATTCTAGATTAAAAATGATCTTCTTCAATAACCCAAATCTAGAATTAATTATCTTTCTCCTATCGCCAATATAATTTTTAAAACATTAATCGCACTTGACAATAGAGAAATACAAAAATTGCATTTAATCACCAAAAACACCAAGGAATTTTAAATTAGAATTTTAATTATTCCTTAGGCAATAATTTTAATGTGGTAAATGAAAAAATCAAACTAAATCAAAGGGTTAATAAATTAAAGAAATTTAATGGGCCATAGGCCACATTAAAAATATTTAATGTGAAAGTGTAAATCCACCTTTATTTATTTCATTCTTAATTTTAAAGTTGCTTAAAAAAAAAATTAAATTTCAAAATTTTAAATTTTTCAAATTTTTATGTTTTTTTAATTTTTTTTAAATGAAAATCAAAATAAAAATAAATAAAAGAGAGGAAATCGAAACAAATATCAAAACAAAATCATAAGAAACTAAAACAAAAATGAAAATCAAATAAAAATAAAACAAATTAAGAAAAAAGAAAATCGCATTTTAATTGAAAGAAATCTAATGTAACCAAAGTTTTTTTTAAAAGAAACCCAAAAAAAGAAAAAGAAAAACACTAACCCTAAAACCCTAACTAAGTACCTAAGGCAAAGACCAAATGAAAATAAATAAAAGAAGGAATTGAAATGTTTGGTTTGTTTTTGCAGGTCGACGGAATGAAACAAGGAGCGCAGCTGATGGCGGCAAGTTGAGATAGGTCGATGGAGCGATAGCAGCATTGGAGTTGTAGTAAGCAGGGAGCCACGATGAGGAGTTGTGATCGATGAGGAGGCCGCGATGGAGATAGCCCCAAGATGAGAGGGAGCAGCGGATGATAGTGAGGAGGAAGAAAAGGGGTGCGGGCTTGAGGAAACACAGAGAAGGGAAGACGGTAGATGAGGGAAGAGAACGCAAGTTGGGACGCAAAGGAGCAGAGGAGAAGGGTAAGGGACGTGAAGGAAGGGAGTTGCAAATCGATGCAGTTTGAAGTAGCGAGATTTTATTGCAAGTTGACGGAGGAGTTGGATACGACTGCGAGGCAGGGTTTCGTTAGCCGGTTTGCAGCGGAAGACGCGGAGAAAGAGGTGGGGCTGCAAGAAGGATAAGGCAGCGTTTGGCTGGGTAGGCAGAGGAGCTGAGGGTTTCGATGGGGATAGATGGAGAGAACAGTGTAGAGATAATGGAAGGAGGGCCGCAGGAGGATTTTCGAGGATGGAGAAGCTATGGCCAGCAAACTGTGGACAGCAAAGAAGATAGATTAGGGCTGCAAAAAAAAAAAATTTGAATTTTCCAGAAACCCCAAAAATGCAAATAAGAAAAAGATTTCGAAATTTTTCTAAGAGAAGAACGTAACAGAAAATCAAAAAACCTAGCCAGCAGATTGAAAAACTCAAACAAATGGTAGCCAGAAGACCCTTTAAAATATTTCCAGAAATTCTGATTAAAATGTTAAATCCTTTTGCTTCATATTTATCCCTAAAACCCTCATGAAAGTTTCCAGATCTAAAACTTTCACAACCCTTGGACTACAAAAATTTGAATAAGATCCCTGCAAAATTATGTAAATAAACTCCTAGAAATCCAAATCTTACCCTCCATGACCTAGATCTAGACTCTACACAAATTTCTTCCTTAGATTTATAGCTTCACGACAACAAGAAAACACCCAAACGATATATACAATGATAAAAACTAAAACCCGCATTAGAAAATAATTACAAAATTCACAAGCTGCAGGCTCTAATTAGCCAAATCTGTCATTATACCGCACAAAAAACAAAAACAAAAATTTAAAGGAGGTGTTAACTCGAAACCCTTCATGCATCACCAACAAAAAATCTTATGATAAGCCCGAGATTAATTTTACTGAGCTCCTCAGAAAACAAGGATCAAGAGTTGGCTGGTCCAACTGAGAACTTCCCCTAACGCCCGAGGATCTAACATCAAGATTTCCCTGCAAAACTCGATCCACCCATTAAAAATAGAGCAAGAAAATAATAATAAAATTCAGACAAGTAGAGATACTTGCTATTACATTCAAAATTTAGATTATTATTCAAACCCTAACGACTGAACAAGATACCTGTACTCAAATCACTCTTTAGAAGCTATCATCAATGGCTTTAGAAACAATTATGCATCAAAACAACACATCATACAACATTCCAATGAAGAGTAACACCAGCAAAACTTAACCCCATAGTGTTTCTTTATTATCCAGAAAAAGATTACACAAGAGCTTCTTGCTAAGCACACAACTCAAAGGTCAAATGCGATCGACTGACAAATGACTTCCTATTTAAGGATAAATCCTCCAACGGCTAGTTCAAGTGATCCTCGTCAAAGAAATCTCGACCGTTGATGAAGTTTAAAAAAAAAATTAATCTCATCCGTCGAAATATTTAATTCTTGAGGAAATTCGAATTTTTCAATTAAATGTATTTTAATTAACTCAAAAATTTAATTTCCCCAAAATTTTGACTTTGACTTAACCCCAGGGATCAAAGGTTTAAAATTTATCAAAATAGTTAATTTACTTTAGTCCCTGGACCTCTTAAAATTTAATTTTTAAGGACCGACGAATTTTGCCCTTGGAGAATTTAAATTTTCCTAGGACCTAGAATTAATTAAATTTCTAGCTTAGGATTTTAATTAATTTTTGGCTAGAAAATCTAATTAATTAACCTAAGGGGATACATTATTTTTCCAACCCTAAAGACAATTTATATCATGAATTTCATATTTTTTACATCACATGGGGGAAAACCCATTTGTAAGAGACCCTCATGGACTACCCATTTCTGCGACACAAATATAATCCAGCAGACCAAGCAATTTGTAATAAAATAACCTAACCAAATAGTTAGAATTATTCCCAAATTACTTTTACAAAGACTCGATCTAGAACACTAGGACTCGCCTAAGATCCCAGTGACAAAATCCATTCCGCCTTTCGGATAAGACTAAAGGAAAACTCTGCCAACCATCCGAGAATGGATCGGTGAGACAAAAAACCTCCTAGAATGTAGATCATCACCAGAAAGATAGGTTTACCTAGGCAATTACATACATGACACAGATCTACTGAGATTATTTACATCATATACATGCAGAATGGGTTTACATTATAACATGATGACCAGGCCGATGATGATAGCTGAACGACACGAACACATCAATCAGACGCTATCCCTTTTGTGAAAAAAGGGGGTGTACTACTATGAGTCGTTGAGACATAGTGGTCAACAGGTACATAAACATAATTTTATTTAAACCCATAATTCTGAAATTCAATTTCTAACCAGTTGGAAATTGAGTTTCAAGTCACTATTGGTGGAGGGGAGTGTTGAGCTTGTAGCTTAGAAGGTACTTCTAGTCTTGTGTCTTTACTAGAAGGACCTTGATTTGCCTTGTTAGGAGCTTGAATTCTACATGTAGAGTGTGCAAGTGAGTTGCATGGATGTTAATGTGTTGTGCATGTAAGACAAGCTAAATTTATGACTTGTACTTGAGTTAAAGTAGAAAAAGCTAAAGATAAGGTAGTTAACTAAAGTAATGTCATTTATCTTCAATTAACTTGACGAGCTAATTTTGGCCATCAATGTTGTTGAATTTCCACGATCTTGGGTCTAGGTTAAAATCTTAAAATCTTTGACGCTACCAAACCAAGAATTTCAACAATACTACTTTGCACAATGGAATACAAACAATAGTAAATCACACATGCACATAAAATAGACAACTTTTTACATTTTTCAACCCAACTTTGTTATATTAAACAACATATAATACAACAGACTAGGGCTCTCGTAGTAGGGATAATGGCCCTCATACATCCACTAGTACAAGAATGCAAATTGGGGCTTGGTGTCAATCCATCGACAACCAATCTGCCCTCAACAAGATACTTTGACCATTTGGCTATCGCATGCTCTCTCATCTCCTCTCAGTCGTACCCTATCCCTGCCCAGTCCTTCGGCTGCCGATATGCAGATCCTACCTCTATCAATGCTCCAAGTCCTTCTGGCCACTGAACCTCAACTATCAATCTTCTCACTAGTTGTGCCTTACTCCATCAAGGCATCAACACATCGAGACTCCTATCGAGTTGTTCACAGCTCCACTTGTGAACAACTCTTGATCTGCCCACAGCTGCTCTTCAGCTACTAAGGGTCTTCAACCCACTATGGTCTTCTTGCACTGCTCCAATGAAGACCAACATAGAGCATGGAGGGTTGCCACCTATCACTGCAAGATGTCTATCTCCCACAATGAACACAAGCGAAGAGGATTGCCCCGCATCTGTTGTAGAATTCCTTCTCCACACACAAGTCTCGAGCTCCACAATTGCTCCTCTATTTCATCAACCCTTGAGCTCAACAACTGCCACTCTAGAAATTACCTTTTTCCACCAAGGTGTTGCATGTCGGGCTCCAACTTGGACACTATCACGTTGTCCTCCAGCAAACCATAAATGCCCAATCCATGTTCACACTTAATCTACTCTCACACTGCCCTTCAATAGTCCACGAGTGACCAAGTCCACATTGTAGCATCTGCACCTAGTTAGGGCATCCTCACACCTAGGAGACCCTTGCACACGGCTTCCCACAGACTTCTCATCAACTGCCCTTTGCTTTTGCAAGAGAAGCTATTGCACAATTCTAGGCTCCATCATGTCCTCACCTAGGACATCTATCTCATTAGTTGATGTGTCACTATTACTATGTTTACAATCTGGCTAGGGCTAATATCAGTTCACATCAGCGCTAGATCCTTGCCTCTAGTTGTGGTTTTCTTCTATCTGTAAGATGCTCCCTTTGCTGCCACCTGGGGACAAGTCTGAGGTGGTTTTGGCTTCTCCAACAACCACAAATTTTGCCTTCTCTGCAATCATACCAGGGATTTGCTGCAAACAATACTAAGACAAATCCACACCAAAAGTTGCACACATATCAGCACAGAATTGTCCTACACTAGGACCTTCTGCTTAGAAACAGCTCTCTCTCGGGACAATTGTTTCTGTTGCAAATTTTCTAATTTAGCTGGTGCCTTCAACTCTCCTATGATCTGCAATGCTCTGATACCATGTTGAAATTTCTAAGTCTAACACGTAAAAAATTATTCTTGCATTATCTGGTTTATTTCACCTACTTGTTTATTCCTTAACAAGTTATTTAACCATATAAATACTGAAAATAAACACAAATGCAATCTCAACTCATCTAGAGATCATCAACTAGAATAATAGACAAACACACAAGGGACACCGTTATTTTTGGACAATCGTGCCCGGAAAAACCCAACTTGGAAAAACCGGTGCAACAATTCTGAGGGTTTTATTATTAAGCAAATTTCTTGAGTACAACTAGGGTGTCAAGCTAGCTCACCTTACAAAGATTTCAGCAAGTCTGCCCCACGAAAATTCTTCCAATGCTTCTCTGAGGCTCTGCGTCAGCCCTGCTGGCCTCTGTGTAGCTCAGGAACCCCCTGCGTTAGCCCTCTACTACTCTGCGTCAACTCTCTGACCTTCTGCGTCACCCACGCAGGCCTTGCTAGCCTCTGCGCAGTCTCTCTGGCTTTCTGCGTGGCTCCTGTTGGCTCTGCGTAGCCCCTCAATCACTGTGTTGGCCCTCTAGCACTATCTCTGCCTCTATGCTATGCACTCACTGCCCCTCACTGGCACTCTGATCACTTGTTCGAATTTTCTCAACAGCCCCGCTCCAAAAAATCGAACAGACTGATCAATCTTGGGGTATCTCCAATTGACCCTCAAGCCTCCTTTTATAAATTTTTGTTGAGCCTTCAACGGTCGAGATTGAATCTCTAATCAATGGCTAAGATTAAATTTGTCTTGATGCATATCATTTAGAACATTCTCAACTAGTTTTATATTAATACCCATTAATATTTTAATTTTCATAAGTTTAGACCATGGAAAATTTTAGGGGCGAATGTTTGCCCTTTGGCGAAATTAAGGGGTTTTAAATTTTTAGTAGGCGAATATTTTGTATCATAGTACATTTTTACAAATCACCTCAAACAGTCCACCTTATTTTAAGGGAGAGGGTAAAAAAGGTAAATTTAGCCCTTGAAATTAGGAGTTACAACCTTTCATTCACCCTAATTTTCAAGAATAGGTTTTATTTAAATGAATCCTATGGGCCAAATACCATATTTATAAAAGAGGTATGGTAAATTAATAAAAATATAAATAAATGAGAGGTATGGTAAATAAATAAAACATTTTTTATATTTACTCCTGTTGTGCCCTACAACAACCCCCCATTTCATATCAATATTATCCCAAAATCATAATATGAAATGGGTCCCTTTTTAATTTTTGGTTTTAATTGGTATCAACTTAGTTCTATTAAAAAAGGTCCGAAGAGATAAAATAAAACATTACCCAAAAAAAAGCCTTTTCAATAAACCAATTAAAAGTCTTAGCATAAATAATTAATCTTTTGTCATTACGATAAAGCGATCGCAAGATCGCATATCGCAATGACAAAAGGAACACAACTTGAGGACATATTGGTTTACTCCGATGCGAAATCGCTATCGGATATCGGCAAGAAATGAATTAACGCATTAAAAGCCCCCTTGCTCCGATGCGATGCAATATCGCTATCGGCAATCGGCGATAATGATTTAAAGCAACTAAGCTCCCTCTTGCCCCGATGCGATGCGATATCGCTATCGGCAATCGGCGATCGACTATGCACGCCTTCTTAACCGCCCCACTTGCTACTCCTGACGCGATGCGATATCGCTATCGGCGATCGGGAATTCCAGATGGAACCAAAACAATGATTTATAATTTTCCCCGACGCCCGATTGCAATAAAGGCAAAAGCGCAGTTTTTAAAAGCAGTTTAATACGATTTATTCGTATTTAAGGCATTATCTTTCGAAAAGCCACTCATCCGCGCTCAACCGCCAAATCGCCCATGGCACGCTTCAAATAAATCATTCGGCCATTAATCGAATTGACTGGTATTGATAAGATTGACAGGCCTTAACGGCCATTTAATGAAACAGTAAGCCTGCGCTCTGTTTACAGATTTTATTCGAGGCCACCTTAAGTCAATCGTTCGCCATGAATTTATCAATATATATCTCAGTCTATTCGATTTATGTTATTATTTCCTGTATTACGCCCATCATCGTCTCTGTGCAGAATTCTCCCGCAGAAATAGATTTGAGCAGAATGGGGAAGAAGTCCAAGAAGACTACAATGCCTTCCGCTTCGCCGGCCGCAGGGCAACCTGTTGTTGATCCAGGCAATAAAAAGAAGGGGCTCATATCGGACACTACATGCCTGGGACTTACCAGAGCTACTTGGCAAGGCACATATAATCTAATCGAGGCCGAAGACCCGAGGGTGACAGCAATACAAGTTTCTGCCGACAGCACCAGCAAATCCGAGGCTAATCTGAGTGATTTAGCCAACTCTTTTCTTCATCGAATAGCGGCCCGGGAGCAAATCCTCCCATATACAGATGTGGTAAGATGGGCGATTCAAGAAATCCCAATTACCGATAGAACTTTCACCACCATAGATGGGAGGATTTTCGGTTCTTTTCGAGCCGAAGATCTAAGACAAATGTATCATTTGCCGGACGAAGAAAAGAAGTATAACACGGCATTCCTAGAGAAATTCCGAGCTGAAAATGAGACTGAGTCCGAACCAATTCGAGGTTGGAGACAAAATCCAGCAAAACACAAGCACGAATCTTCGGGTAAGTACTCGGTCGATTCTCTATGCTCTCCTTATTGCTATGCTGGGATTATGATGTGCAGACTATGGGGGTTACATGATTCCGCCAATTTTACCATAGAAATGGTCCCCTTAATGGAGGCGGCATGTAGTGGCGAAATAATGGATTGGGCGGATATACTATCCGATAAGCTAGCAACTGCAATTCTTAATTTCAGATTCAACTCTCGCGTCGCTGAGAGGTTCATTCCCCCATTTTACTACAGTGCCTATGTATTAGATGTTTTGTGTTTTAATTCTGAATTTCCTGTGCTCGGATGGAGGTGGACGTCGCAAGACCCCGCACCCGTCCACATATACCATCAAAAGTTGTGGAAGACCAACTACAAACACCATTTGTACCAAATCTGCAACGGTTTCATGTTGCCTATTCATTATTCCATTTTCAATAAGCCTGCCCCTAAGATTTCCTACCAAGCTGGGGTGGATTTAACTTCCATAGGGAGTTGGTTTGGGGAAGAAAAGTTCACCTATATCAAAGATTTTGGCAGTCAAGCCAAGCCCCACGTTCTTCCTCTATACATCCCTAATAAACTACTGGCCAGAGAAATAGCCTATCAGATCAACGCCGATGGGGTTACACAAACTCTGAAGAAAGCAAAGAAGCACGTTTGGCCCTCTTTTCCCTTGCGAATTGGTATCTATACTCTGCATGATCTCAAACATGCAGAGAAAGAAGCCGAAAAAATAAATTCACTGACCCTGGCAACTCTACCAAGCAGGCGATTCGATCCGAACAAAGTTGCCTATAATGCACTCGACCAGGCCAAATTGGCCAAGTTCGAGCATAAAGAAGACAGATTTGAAGACTTGTTCGCATCGGCCAAGTCGCTATATCAAGTTAAATCGCTCGCCATACATGAATACAACGATGAGGGGCTGGTCGAATTTAACAGACTTAGAGAGCAGAGGTTGCAAACTCTGCCTCTAGACCTGTTAGCGACTACTCCAACAACAGAATCAAGCGAGCCTGAGCAGCGACTTGATAAAGAACCTCCTATTACATCAAAGCAACAGGAGGAAGTGCATGAGCAGAGAAAAGAAGAAACCCAGGCGAACTTGCAGAGACAGGAAGAGACCCAGGCGAAAATGCAAGAACAGAGCAGTTCAAAAGTAAATGAAGATACACAAATTGATCCAAAATTGCTCCAAGAATGGCAGCAATTTAATTCGATCATCGACAATCTAGAATGCTCTAAAGATGACGAGATTTCAAAAGAGGGCAACACACAGGAAGCGACATCAAAGCAGGTTTCGGGTGAAACCAACGACCCACCCAAATTAAAGGAAGCGGAAATAATTCCAAAGGATCCATCGGGCGAAATAATTTTGCATATAGAAGAGATTCCTCCCTTGGATGTCTTCTATAGCCCTAAGCATAAAGCTGTAGTGAAACAACAGAGGAAGAGGAGAAGGACTGATCAACCTTCTTTATTCCCTGAACTAACAGTAACGGGCAACGTGGTATGGAAAGAAGAATTTGACCCCTCCGATGACTTGACAAAGCTATCGCAATATGTTGGAGCTTATTCGGCGGCGACAATAGATAAAGCATCGGAGGTGAGCAGTCTATTAAAGGCAAAAGATCAGGACATCTTTTCGCTACAGGCACAATTATCGGAAGCGCAACAGAAGGCAGAGCAAGCAGAACAGCAATTGCTAGTACAGCAACAACTAAACAATCAGCTGACTAAGCAATTGCAGGAAGAAAAACAAAGGATTGACGATAGCGCAGTCCAAAAGTAAAAGGAGCTATCGGCAGCATTGGCTCAACTAAAAACATCAACTGAGGAAATGCTAAAATCCAAAGATGAGCAAATCGCTCAATTGTCAGCTCAACTTGAGCAAACGGAAAAGCTCCCGCAGGTGTTTAAAGCAGAGGCATTTCAATTAAACAAAGCATTGATAAATCAAATGAAGCTCTTGTGTCAGCAAATCACCCAGGCGGAACCATTGTGCGACTTAGTGGTATCCATAAGGGAAAAAGTAGAAAAGGCAAGGACAGATTTGGATCAGGCCGAAGAAACATTGACAAATTTTCTGGAATGGCAAGATTCCGATCAGGGACAGGCAGCCAACCTACCAAGAATTCTGGAATCACACAAAGAAATATTATTTACAGAATGGCAATCTCAGTTAATGAAGGCAGAAAGAGCGATTTTAAGATGCAAGGCAACCACTAGTAATTTGGTTGAATTGGTAAATAATACTCTTTACTTGTCTAACATGATTTCTCAATGTACTCCAGGCCAATTAACAGCAACAAAGATGTTGGAGCATTCATGCTACCCAGAGCTGGAGAAAAATGGAAGGTTAATTGCGGGAATCAACAGTTTGTCATGGGATGCTTATTGGTTCTTTTTAGTGAAACCGCACAGCCAGAGAGCCGCCCTCAAATGCCTCACGGATGCTATCGGGTATATCATACCCGATATTCAGGATGTCACCTTCGCTTCCCAACTCAGCTTGCGCCTCAACAGACCACCCGAAGTGGAACCAATGCTTGCGATAAGCCAGCTCAGGTTTAAAGGCAAACAGCCTGAGTCATGATTCACATCGCCGATTGCCAGATCGGCCTCAAGAAGATAGATAGTATTAATTGATGCCAATTTAGTAGGATTTTGTTTCATAGATTTTTTTTTAGCTTAGTAGTATTTACAGACCCTTTCATGCATTTAGAAAGGGTCGTAAAGTTTTGTATATGACTTAAACCCTGAAGTTGCACTATTTTACTTCAGGGATATTCTTTTATGAAACTGGACCAATCATTTTGATTTTGATAAGGAAGGTTTTTATACAAATGTGCACTACTGTCTTTGTTTGAAAACATTTCTGCGTTGAAGGAAGAATTTTGAATAGCGATTGATATTTTGGATTGATTAGCAGCTCACATGGTACTATTATCTGCGTCTGTACTCATTCCTGTTATATGAAATGTTATTTAATCGCTCTTGCTATTATCGCTTATATATATGTGTGTTTTAACAGCATCCTTTATGCATCCCACTATTGGCTGTTTATAGCATGCTTTTCTTTCAATCGTATATATATATATCGATGATATAAATGATGACTGGAGTAATTTGTGTTAATCGCTTCGTTTGACTATTCATATGAAGTAATCTTTAAATGATTGAATATCTCTATTTATTTTACAGAGTCATCTATATGCCTGTTAGATAGATAAGGATTATTAAACGCTGCATTTCAAATGAATAAAGTTGTTCCCAGGATTAGTATTAGTTTTCTTATTTTGTCAATAGAATAAGCTAGTCGCCTATCATTACAACAGACTACTCATCACTCATCCATCCCTTTTATTCATTACCGGGAAACTGGTCCCGTTATATCCAGTCGGAGCCACCATCCCAAACGGAAAAGGAGCTGTACTAAGGTCCAGACCGGGTGGTTATCCCCCAATGTTGTTGCAGCGATTTTCGAGGCATCAACATTTCTGGCGCTAGAAGGAGGGCCATCAGCTATGAATGGCGAGTAAGCCAAAACCTACAAACCATTCAAAGAGTAACTCACCCTCCACCTCTCCTCGGACCTCTCGATCGCATCCTAAATCACCAGTATCCAGACGAGACGAGGAAGAATCAACCACTACTGCTCAATTACCTCATACTTCAGAACACTTAAGTCCGAAGTCCCCTGAAGTTCAATCTATCATCAAGAAACTTCAAGGCTTCTCGATTTCACCTCCTAGATCTGAAGTATCACAAGGCAGTTAGATTTCTCAATTCCACTTACCTCCTCACCTTACCAGACTTCAAAGCGAAAAACTAGGTATTGAACCACCTGAGTTTCGTTTGCCGGAAAGGAAAAGGATTAAAAAGACCGCTAAAGGTTCTGGTAGTGAAACCTTTTCTCCATTATCTTCCATTTCATCATCACCTGTGCGGAGTCAAACACCCACTTCACCACTACATATTGTTGTTCACAAAGGGATTTCATCTCAAACATCACAATCTTTTCAGTCTTCACTTCCACCTCCCCCTCAAGCACCTGGAACACCACAGGCAATCGCTGGTACTCCTAAAATGGCTCAAAGACCATGGAGAAGTCCTGGTGTAGTCACCATGCCTACTCCTTTACATCCGTTACTCAATTATCCCGAAAAATGGCTACCAAAGTTCAATCCAAATGCTGGAACATCAGCAGAAGAACACAAATAATTTTATGTTGTCAGTCAATTTGAAGGGAGTGACTGAAGAAGATGTGGTAGTTAAATTGTTTCCCTATACACTACAAGGATCAGCAGGGTCTTGGTATTTTTCCTTGCCCTCCGGATCCATCACCAGTTGGAATATCTTCCAGGAACAGTTCCTTACCAAATACGGCGATGATAGATCCTTGGCTACACTCATCCACGATCTTTTCGATTTAAGGATCGAGTCAAGAGAACCCATTAAGGAGTTTAACTCCCGATTTAACAAACTCTTGAACAAAATCCCCACTGATGATAAGCCAAGCGAACAAGTTAGAAGCGAGTGGTATATCACCGCCTTACCCTCAAACATAGCCATTTTTGTGGATAGGGTAAACAGCCTACTTGGCGAAAACATGAAGGAAGCCTCGCTGTTGAAAAAATGTAATCGCCTTGGAAAAGAAAAACTGCCTTGGAGAACGAAATCCAAAAAGTGTCCTTAAGGTGATTCGAAGAAAAGTCACTAAGGATCCATATGACATGGAAGGCCTTCACAAAAGTCCTTAAACCATGTCAAACGAAATGGTTGAGATTAAGAAACAAGTATCAGAGTCCTCAACAAAGAAACCATATAGGAATTTCAAAAAACCTGAGTCCAAGCCTCCAAATGTCATATCTTACGCAGATTCGGATCCCGAGGAAGAAGAAGAAGAAGAAACAATTATGCCATCTGAAGAAGAAGAAGAGGAAGTTGTTGAATGCCACGGGATGTGGGACTTTATACTCCCTAATTCAGATACTGACGCTGAGCAAGAAGCCTTTCCCGTCACTACAAGGAGTAAAGCTACTCCCGAACCTGTTCAAGCCAATTCAAAGAAAAGGAGTGCTGGTACCAATACTGCAAAGGAAAAGGTACCCACAAGGAAGCCAGCTGTGACAGTATCTCAAAATCAGCCCTCATCTTCCAATATACCTTCGTCATCTAAGACATTGGTAGTATCTGATTCAAAGAGAAGCAATCTTGTAGCTTTTATACTTCGATTTGCAAAAGGTGATGGATTATCAAGATAGATTAGTTGATAGAATTACCCCTAGGAGATTTCATTCAAATTATATGGCCCATACATTGAGAGATGCTATATAGAAACAAAATTCCACAATTTAAGCAGTAAATGCATGTAGCAATTAGCCCTAAAAATAGCGAAAATCCCAATCCATTGTATATGACAAAGTAAATAAAGAATAGCATTAAAATCATGAACTTACATGTAATAGAATATATCCAACCACCCACAATTTGACAATAGAGAAGCTCCAAGATAAGATAAACCAAATCCAGACATCAAAATTCATCCATAAAGCTCCAATTCATCCTCCAAGAAAAAGTGTGAAATTCTGAAGAGAGAGAAGAGATCCAATCCAAAGTGATGATGAGAAAATTAACTCATCTCACTTGTATTTATACACTAATGAGGAGTTTGAATTAGTCTCCTTGGCCTACATAAGCCCCAAAAATAAAATAATGTGTTGATAATCTAACTTTTGGTGACAAGCCCACCAAACTAGCTCACAAATGAAATAATAAGCCTCTGAAGAGGTGAGATGATGAATAATACATGTCGTAGGGCCATCCAAGTTGCCTAATGAAGTCCATAGGTTCCATAATGAATAATAGGACCCTCAAAAGTGATGGACAAGGGGTTGGCCCCTTGTTCTCCAAACAATAAACATGTGGTGCTCACAGTAGGTGTGGGGGCACAATAATAACCTCATGGGTCTCCAAATGAGTCAAAGATGCTTGTAGATCATTTGCAAAGGCTCTGATGATGGTGTAGGTGATGGCACTTCATCCTACAAGTCCTAGGTCAGCTGCCAAATGTATGGTACATTTGTGGGGCCAGCTAGGCAAAGGTGAGCCAAGTGCATCTTCCTCGTCCAATGGATGAATCTCGAGCATCTCTGAACATCTTTGGAGATCCATGGGAGTATTATCTATTATTGTGGAGGCCCATAGCTCTCAACACACACCCTACATGTGCCAACAATATTATGTCAATATGCCGTAAGAACCAAACACACATTTTGTGTCCCCAACAACGACACCAAAATGTTACCGCTCAAACTACCAAGGGACCTAAAGGGTAAATGCTAGACCAAGGGCAACAAATGGAGACTTATCCCATTGTCACCTTAGCTAAGGCTCCCTACTCTTTACGGACTTTCACCGATGTTAGGAGACCCATTATATTATGGGGTCACCAATGAAGGATAAATCAATAAGTGGATGTGGAGTGACCCAAATGATCCTTTTCCATAAGAGGTTGAAGGAAAGAACTTGCTTGCTTTCTAAGCAAGGTACAATGTCTTCTACGAGAAGGATGGGAGGATTTGAGGGTTAGATTTAAGGAATATGGCTTGTGAAATAACTTCCCAATCCCCAAAATCCTTATTTAAATTGGTATCCTGAATGGTTTTTGAAGAATTGTCTTTTAAAAGGAATAGGACCACACGAGACCAAGTGGACCCAGCCTAGGTTAGGAGGTAAGAGTTTAGAAACCAATGATGTTCTTAACCTAGACCAGGAAGGGGAAAGGATCAAAGAAATAATATTCACTTAAAGATGTTGAATTGATCCTATGAGGCACTAGCCTTGGGGATACTAGTGCAAAGTTTGATCTCGGAGCTAGGGCTTGGCTTTTCTCGTAACTCCACCTTCGAAATGGCTTCAAAATTGGAGGAGGCCTTGGGGAGACACCATCGCAGGAGAGGCTAGGAGATCGAACTTTTTGGAGGGCTATCTTATCAAGAAAATGATGCCCTAGGTGACCCAACTTGGCTAGACCTAGGAAAAGGTGGAAAGGAATTGATTTTAGGTGACCATCTCTTGGTAGATCAGTGCGTTAGTCTTGGGAGAATGGAGTCTATGATAAATATGAATGAGGACCTTTAGTTCTTAGTCAAGGAGGCCTCAAGACTACTCCGCTGGCCTTTTAGGTCAAAGAGAAGCAATCTTGTAGCTTCTATACTTCAATGTGCAAAAGGTGATGGATTATCAAAATAAATTAGTTGATAGAATTACCCCTAGGAGATTTCATTCAAATTACATGGCCCATACATTGAGAGATGCTATACAGAAACAAAATTCCACAATTTAAGCAGTAAATGCATGCAGCAATTAGCCCTAAAAATAGCGAAAATCCTAATCCAATGTATATGACAAAGTAAAACAAGAATAGCATTAAAATCATGAACTTACATGTAATAGAACATATCCAACCATCCACAATTTGACAATAGAGAAGCTCCAAGATAAGATAAACCAAATCCACACATCAAAATTCATCCATAAAGCTCCAATTCGTCCTCCAAGAAAAAGTGTGAAATTCTGAAGAGAAAGAAGAGATCCAATCCAAAGAGATGATGAGAAAATTAACTCATCTCAATTGTATTTATACACTAATGAGGAGTTCGAATTAGTCTCCTTGGCCTACATAAGCCCCCAAAATAAAATAATGTGTTGATAATCTAACTTTTGGTGACAAGCCCACCAAACTAGCTCACAAATGAAATAATAAGACTCTGAAGAGGTGAGATGATGAATAATACATGTCGTAGGGCCATCCAAGTGGCCTAATGAAGTCCATAGGTTCCATAATGAAGAATAGGGCCCTCAAAAGTGTTGGACAAGGGGTTGGCCCCTTGTTCTCCAAATGATAAATAGCCTAGAAACCCCTCTAAACAATAAAATAATGGGCTAGGTCACAAGTTGAGCTAGTAGCCTTTGAAAACCTATTAATTTTCCACATGTGTGAGTCAAAATAGAGCAAAAGAGTTGATGTCATGCAAGCGTAGACCCTTCTAGGGCTAATGTTGAGGGGAAATGGGTGCAATCATGTGTGTAGAAGACCTCTAAACTAAACCTCTAGGGGTTGGCCTCTAGATATTTAACATAATCCATCTACGGACCCCAAGTTTGGCTTTGGGGCAAGCATAAAAGTGGTCTCATGGGTCTCCAAGTGGCCAAAATTCATGTCTCCACTCCAACGTTGAGGGCTTTCATGGTGCTGTTAGCCCTCCCATCTCTCAATGTGTAAGAACATCCACATATCGGCCTTGGATTGGCTGCCATCCATCTGATCAGTGCCAAGTCAGTTGGGAGCATGCCGGTCCAGGTGCATCATCCCATAAAAGTCAACAATGTGGGGCAAATGTTGGAACCCTATGGGTGTTGGAGGTACCCAAGGATGCTAGTGATGCTCTACAACTGTCTAAAGTCCCATGGCTCTCAAGGCTTCACCTATGGGTGTCAATATCTCCCTCTGGAGGACCTGTACACCAATTGAGTTGCCCAGACCTATAAATGGAACCACCTATCAATTACACACAATATCTATTGTTGCAACTTCCCAATTAGGTACATTTAATCATTATTGCATCTAAGTGAACCAAACTTGAAAGTAATGGGAAAAAAAATACTTCATACAAGGCTTCCCTTCCAAATTTGGGGTCCTAGTCACATAATGGTGTTACTTCCCTAGGTAGGAGTAGTTAATAGACAACACTATTAGGTGCTTTCAACCCCTAAGGGGAAGTGACATGTCCTTGGTCTACCCTTCAATCGATATGTGCCATGTGAATAATGATGGAACAAAGGGGACAAGACTTCATGGCCAAGTGCCATGGTCAAAGGGACCAGCCCGATGGGATTCCTCATCCTGGGTGTATAGATGTGAGGAGGGAGTAATGGTGGATGCATGAAATACCAACTTGGCCTTTTTTTTCCACCCTTCTTATGCCTCTTAATTTTTCTTGATATTTCTTTGTAGTATTGCTCGTAGCTCAAGGTTTAGAGCTTGTTTTGTGTGATGTGTAGTAGTTATTACCCCCTTAAGGATGGGGTAATTCATCGCCCATCACCAGTTGGGACACGCAAGGGTTCCTTGGCTACTACGAAATAGGGCAACATTGACCTAGAAACCGGGTGATGGCCATATGAGTGAGGTAGAGCTCATGCTCAATTTTTGCCCACGTGTTATTTTTTACATCATAGCCATCTTTTGCATTTTAATATCATTTTCTTTTCTTTTGTTTGTGGCCATTATATTCTCTTTCTGTTTCTTTAAGTTGCATCAACCTCCAAGTGTAAATTTCCAGAGCCTACCCAGGTACGAGGATATGTGGATGCTAGATCCCAATGAACCAATGGCCAATTGAACCCAAAAAAGGAGGTGGAAGAGGGGCTTGTAATGAAAGGTGGAAAGTGGTAAGTATAGAATAGGGAGAGATGGGGTTGCGCTACCTCAATCATGGCTTCCCAAGTAGTGCCCCTCCTATCCCCGTTGGGCCATTAAGGGAGGTCCCACTAGAATAGCATTGAAAATTAACCCCCCATTTAAGGTAAGGAAACAATATCACAGCCAAAACACTTCTTTCTTCCAATTTACCCCATAATCCATGTCAAATTCCCAAATACAAACAAGCATCAGCACCCTATTGCAAAATGAATAAAGTAACTTTTGATAAAAAGCTCACCTTCCAACATGTGCTCTTGCCAGATGGGCAAGGAAACATATGACTAATGCAGGTGACAGAGATATAAATGGCACATAATCATTGGCTACTAGTGGTTGTCGGGGTTGTTGGCTGCCAGCGAGAAGAGATGACACCTACTTCTAGTGGGTAATAGTACCCAAGCTTGATTTTAATAATATATAATTTATTCACCCCTTAATGATGAATCAACTTCTTGCTCAACAGGGTTGGGACTTACAAGCCTTCCTTTATTATATGATGGAGCATCAAGTGCTCAAGAACCGAGTGATGGATAATAAGAGGGGTAGAGCTCATGCTAGGTTTTTTCCCACGCACTAATTAATTTTTTCGCCAAGGAAATTTGTAATTTTATTTAAGAAAACAAAATTACATATTGTAGAAGCTCCTAGAGCTTTCGGCAAGACTAGTAAACACTAGGTCCCAGAAAAAACGAAAGACAAAAAAACCAACAAATTAACTTGGGTCTAAGTGAAAATACTTAGATTCTCTTTTCTACCTTTTTCCTTTTCCACTTTTCGCCATCCTCCTTGATTAGGAGTGGCAATTACAATGACTAGTTGATTTTCTGCTACCGTCCTCGGATTTTCCTTGTCTGAGTCTGAACTTTTAGATGAATACAGGGATTTGAATCCTCCTGTCTCCTTCTCCTTCTGTGTTGCTTGGACTGAGTTCCCATTGTATTTTGATTTTGCAAGCTTAATACCGTGATTCCTTCTTCATTTACTCCTCCGTTTGATGAAGTTTATTGTGGGTTCTAGTTTTCCTCGTTTATGGGATTGCCCATTTCTTCCTCATCCTCTTCTTTGTCATGTTATTGCTCTGGAAATTGCCATCCACTAGGCTTTTTAGCTGGTTTCTTTTTCTTCCTTGGATCTTTCTCGGCCAGAGGACATGATTTTTGTAAATGTCTAGTTTGTAGACAAAGCCAGCATCTGAAAGTCGTGTTTCAAAATCTAAAAATTGGGTCCAGCACTGATTGTTATGCATCAGAAGAATACAGCCAGGTAGTCCTTTGTTGAGGTCTACTTCCACACAAATTCTGGAAAAAGTGTAGATTGCTTCTTTAGTTCTTTGCTATCCATATTGATGAATCTCCCCAGCATATTTCAAACTCCTTCTAGTACATTTTGATGCCAAAAATGAAGGGGAAGATTATTCAATCTGACCCCGACCGACATTTTGAAAACCACCATTGAGTTGGCATCAAATTTCAGGAACCATGGGGTAATAAAAAAATCTGCATTGCCCTAGGGGCCAGAACCATGGACCCTCTCTTAAGGAAAATTCTTTGTCCTTCAGTCATTCAAATTTTATAATGAAGAAGCCCCTAGAACATAAATGAACATCACAATTGATTGTCCATGCACGAAAGATCCACTGAAAAAGGTTTATTGGTTTTGTCCAAAATTTGTTGAATCTGTAGATGGCAGCCTGAGATTGAAAGATTATATATAGATCATTTACCTCTGTTAAATCTACTTCCATTGTCGGTGTTTCATTCAGTTGTTCCACAATATAAGGGCTTGGAACATTAAGGAATTTATCAACTTTGACTAAGGCCTCTGATTTTCCCTTAAGAACATCTTTGAAAGATGTTGATCCATTGGTTTTTTTTGTATTTTGACTAGTCGATCCACCACTGATTATCATACCCATAATTATTGTGGAGTCTTTTCCTACTCATAATCTCCTAGCTTGGACTAGTTTTGAAGAACATTGCCTTCGTATTCAAGGATCCACAGATCTGTTGGGATACCGATCTGGATCTGGATGGAGTACTTCAAATTTTCCATGAGATCCCTATTACCGTTCAAAATAGCAAGGGACCTACGGGGGATCCCTAAGGGCAAATGTTAGGCCAAGGGTAACAAATGGAGACAGCGCACTAGGACCTCAGCTAAGGCTCCCTTGTATTTACAGACTTTCATCGATGGGAGGAGACACGGTATATTATGGAGTCACCGATGAAGGACAAGTCAATGAAAGGATGTGGAGTGACCCAAATAATCCCTTTCCCGGAAGATTTAGAAAGATAGAGCTTGCTTGCTTTCTAAGCAAGGTACAATGTCTTCTAGAGAAAGGAAGGGAGGATTTGAGGGTTAGGTTTATGGGATATGACTTATGAAGGAATTTCCAAATCTTTATTGAAATTGGTATCCCAGATGGTTCTTTAAGAATTCTCTTTTCAAAGGAACGGGACCACAGGGGACCAAGTGGACCCAGTATAGGGTAGGCGAGAAGACTATGGCAATCAATGATTATCCCTAACCTAGAAAAGGTATGGAAATGGATCAAAGAAAGAATATCAACTTAAAGGTTTGAATTGATCCAATAAGGTACTAGCCTTTGGGGATGCTAGGACAAAGTTTGATCCCGAAGCTCAGGCTTGGCTTTTATCACAACAACACTGTCAGAATGGCCTCAAATTTGGAGGAGGTCTTGAGGAAACACCAGTGCAGGACACCCTAAGAAATCGAACTTTTTGGATGGGCAGTTTGTCAGGAAAATGATGCCCTAGGTGACCCAACTTGGCTAGACCTGGAATAAGGTGAAAAGATATGATTTTAGGTGACCACCTCTTGGTAGATCAATGCTTTAGTCTTGGGAGAATGGAGTCTATGTTGAATATGGGTGAGGACCTTTGGTTCTTGGTCAAGGATGCCTCAAGACTACTTTGCTAGCCTTCTAGGTCAAAGAGAAGCAATCTTACAGCTTTTATACTTCGATGTACAAAAGAGATGGCTTATCAAGGTCAATTCATTGTAAAAATTACCCCTAGGAGATTTCGTTCACATTACATGGCCCATACATTGAAAGATGCTATAATAGAGACAAGATTCCACAATTTAAAGTAGTAAATGCATGCAGCAATTCACCCTAACTATAGCGAAAATCCCATTTCAATGTATACGACAAAGTAAAACAAGAATAACATTAAAGACATGTACTTACATCTAACAGAATAATCCAACCATCCACAATTGACAAAGAGAAGCTCCAAGATAAGATAGACCAATATCCAAACATCAAAATTCATCCATACAACTCCAATTCATCCTCTAGAAAAAGTGTGAAATTCTCAGGAGAGAGAAAAGATCCAATCCAAAGTGATGATGAGCAAATGAAATCATGTCACTTGTATTTATACACTAATTAAGAGTTTGAATTAGCCTCCTTGGCCTACATAAACCCCAAAAATAAGACAATATTCTAATAATTCAACTTTTGGTGACAAGCCCACCAAACTAGCTCATAAATGAAAGAATAAGCCTCTCAAGAGGCCAAATAATAATCCATGTAGTACTCGGAGACACCTTTCCAACAAGGTATTGTACATGCCAAATGGAGATAATATGACCAAGTTACAACCCCAGGAAGCTGGCTGCCCAACTAACCCCAACGGGGCCCACAAACTCTTGGTGTTCCATCTCCTGGGGTTAGGGTTTTGGTTGTTTAAGGTTTCGGTTAGGGTTTTGGTTGTTTAAGGTTTTCCCTTGTTGTTCAATAATAAATAGGCCCTTGAGCCTCATTGTAACACAATTCAGAGGGATGTAGCCACCACATCTCTTCTCAGAGATAACCTATCATCGTCTGAGCTAGTTTATTTCCATTCTGTTTGTAAGCATATTTCAGTATTCTGATATTAATGAAATAAAGTGTTATTTTTGCTGCACCTCTGTATTTATGGTTATATATGTAATTTGTTGTTGCATTCTTGTTTAAGTTCGAATCGGTGGTATCAAAGCAGTCTGCTCTTTCTATGTTTTTCTTTGCATGTCCCCAACGAGGTCAGGGTATAAGGAGTTAGAGCTCGATTTGGTTGAAACTTTGCAAGACCAATCTCGCAAACCCCAACGACTTCCTATGGCAGAAGAAAAGAAAGATCCTATCAAAATATTGCTCGAGGAAACCCTCGAGCGACAAAGGAACGTGATGATGGATAACTTTGCCTAGATCCTTCGATGGCTACCCACAGGCAATGCATCTTCATCCAGCAGCCACTCTGGAAGTGCCACTCCTTTTAATGTACAAGTTAACTTTGACATTCCCATATTTGAGGGCCAGATAGATGCAGATGTCATAGATAAATGGTTGAATCTATTGGAAAGATATTTTTCAGTTCAAGACTCTTCCAATCGGGAAAAGATTACTTTTGCACTTCTCAAAGCTGCCCCACACGTCAAGGACTGGTGGGAAACCTAACCAAGTACATGAAAGGAAATAACACTGATAACAATTGTTTTTATTTCAATCTGTGAATAAAAGGACGAGAGGGAATCCTCATTGTTTTCAACTGCAACCACTTGGGATTCTTTCCGAGACGCCATCAAGGAACAATATTACCCTGTCGTGAGCTATGAAGATAAATACATAAGGTGGACCACACTACCGCAGGGAAGGGACCAAGATGTGCAAGAGTTCACAAATGTTTTCCATACCCTCCGCATAAAATTGGGTATCAAGGATTCTGAGCGGCATTTGGTACTCACAGACTGTGGCTGCCTACACAAGTAAATCCAAGACGAAATGGAGTTCCTGGACATCTTCTCGTTCAACACGGCATACTAATTTGCTGTCAAGATTGAGAAGAAGTTTAAACAGAAGAAGCGAGACTTTGGATCTGCGAATCCGAAGCAAGGAAAAGGCACCCCCAAACCACAGAGCAAAGGCCAAAGCCAAAGCGGGGCAACCCAGGACAACCCACCAAAACCGCAAGCAAAGAACAACACCCCGAAGACAAAGGACATAGGAAAATGATGTGAGTTCCATAAGAGCTCCACTCACAACACAAGTGAGTGTCAGGCCAAGCAGTCACTGGTGGCCGAGCTGAAAGCTTCCGAATCAGACGCATGTTCTGACTCTAAGTCAGAGCCCGATAAGGGGAATGACAAATGGAAGCAGATCATTGATGCAGAGCCCAGTGCCACCGTGGCCACCACCAAGATCCAGAAGAATGAGCCTAAAGATCCAAAGGAGGGGGAACGCCTCTTCCACTCACAGATGTGGGTGAAGTGTTTTCGATTGCAGTTCATTGTCGACAACAGGAGCCAAAAGAACCTCATTTCAGCAGAGATCGTGAAACGGCTGGGCCTATCGATGACAACACATCCGCAGTCGTACACCATTGGGTGGCTTCATCAAGGATGAGATCTCTGAGTTAGCCAACAGTGTCGCCTTCCCTACAACATCAATCCCTTCACGGATGAGGTATTGTGTGATGTTGCTCCTGTTGAAGTTTTTGATGTGTTATTAGGACAACCATACTTGTGGAAGTGGCATGTTGTTATGAGTCTAGACCTTGCTCTATGATTATTACTTTGGGCAATAAGTTGTACAGGATACTGGAGGATGTGCCGCCTAGCGCCATCTCTTTGATCAATGCAAAGCAATGCAGTAAGATCATTTCACAAACCAGGAAATTTGTTTTCCTTATGATTCGCCCTCACGGCAAGAAGGATGTGGCCACGACTTCCAGACAGGGCTCCTCCACACAACAGCAGCAGATGGACAAGGTCGTGGAGGAGTACAGGGACATTTTCACCTCACCTACAAGGGTACCTCTGCATTGTCAGGTTAAGCACTCCACAATCTAACCCCGAGCACGTCACTACCCAATGGACCGATCTATCGACTCTCTGTTGTGGAGAACAATGAGATCAAGAGGTAGATTCAGGCACCATTGCAAAAAGGGCACATCAGGCCAAACTCATCACCCTGTGGGGGCCCGATTGTATGGGTACAGAAGAAGGACGGGACCTGGAGACTCTGTATTGACTATCGGACGCTGAACAAGATCACTATCCAGAATAGGTACCCAATCCCACGGATTGACAACCTTCTGGACCAGCTCAAGGGGGCCAAATATTTCAACAAGATTAACTTGAAGTCTGGTTATCACCAGGTGCCTATCAAACCCTCTGATGTGTAAAACACTGCCTTCAAATCCAAGGAGGGCGTTTCAGGTTGAGGAATGCCCCCGCAACCTTCATGAGATTGATGGACGACATCTTGCAATCCTTCCCAATGCATTCGTGGTGGTGTATTTAGATGACATCTTGATCTTCAACCAAAGTTGGGAAGAGCACCTCCATCATATTCGACAAGTCCTTCAAACCCTGCGACAACACAAGTTGTGTGCCAATTTGGAGAAATGCACTTTTGGCATGACCCAATTTCAATATCTGGGGTACATCATTGATGGGCAGGATGTGCATGTGGACCCAGCCAAGATACAAGTCATTCGGGATTGGCCAACCCCAACCACTCTAACAGAGCTCCGCAACTTTCTAGGTCTTGCCAATTTCTACCACAAGTTCGTGTTGGGGTTCTCTCATATCACTTGGCCTTTAAGTCAAGTCACCAAGGGCGAAGTGAAAGCAATTTTTTTTTGGTCTGAAACCCAACAGAAGGTGTTTGCCAAGTTGAAGCATCGCCTCTACTTTGCACCAGTGCTCACATTACCAGACCTGCAGCTACCATTTGAGATTGAGACAGGCACATCCAACTATGCTATTGGTGCAGTTCTTACTCAGCAGGGGCATTCAGTGGCTTACAACAGTGAGGCACTTTCAGACACAGTCCAAAAGTATCCCACTTATGACAAAGAAATGCATTCCATTGTGCAGGCCTGCCATCAATGAAAGCATTACATTCTGGGGAGGAAACGGTTATCCACACAGACCACCGACCTCTGCAATTCATACAAACACAAGGGAAGTTGCAAAACGATCGCCATCAGAAATAGTCCACATACCTGCAACAATTCCATCTGAACATTAAGTATAAGAAGGGAAGCACCAATAATGTTGCAAACTGCCTCAACCAACCACCGGTCATGGCACTGATCACTGTGCTCGACTCCTGTGGGCACAATACTTCGGGGTGGCCGCATCATTACAAGAGAAATCCAGAATTCGGCAACACATACCAGACACTCCTGGAAGGTAAGAAAGTTCCAAACTTTCACCTCCAGGATGCACTGTTATGCCACCTAGGACACATTTGTGTTCCTTCAAGCGAGCGTGCCAATATGATTTGGGAGGTGCACTACAATCGAGTCACTCGACATTTTGGGGTAGAGAAAACAGTGGCAATCCTGCAGAAGTATTTTTATTTGGCGAACCTTCGTCAGGATGTTGGGAGGTACATTAAATCCTGCACTGCCTGCGCCATTGCCAAACCAACCGTCAAGAAGGAAGGCCTATATACTCATCTTCCTACTCCTAGTCAACCTTGGGAATCCATCTCCATGGATTAGATGTCGGGCCTTCCTTCTTCTAAGCACGACAACAACCACGTTTTTGTGGTCGTCGACAAATTCTCTAAGATGGCCATTATAGCACCCTACAAGAAGAGTATCACAGCAAAGGCCACTACTAAACTCTTCTTTGAGCGAGTGTGGGTACACTTTGGGATCCCACAGCCCATTGTCTCATATTGGGATAGTAGATTCCTGAGTGCATTTTGGTCAAGTCTCTGGTTGATGCTAGATACCAAACTTACTAAGTCCACGACTTTACATCCCCAAATAGATAGCCAAACAAAGGTTGTCAACAGGATGATCGTAGACATTTTGCGCACGTACAACTCGAAAAATCCATGCACATGGGATGAAAGCCTCCCCTATGTCCAACACGGCTACAACAGAGCTCTCCACAGCTCAACGGGCCACAGCCCCTTCCAGGTAGGGTTGGGATTTCAGCCATTATGTCCCATTAATTTGGCCATACCATTTGCAGCTACTCAAGCAGATTCGGCTCACATCCAGTCCGAAGCCGACAAGGCTAACAGCTTCATTAAGCACATTCAACATATCCACCAGCAGGTCCATGATATATTGGACAGATTCAACGCTAAGTACAAGCAGCGCCATGATCAGCATCGGGTTCTGCACAAGTTCCTAGTGGGCGATAAAGTTTGGCTACATTTGCAGAAGGAGCGCCTCGCTAGACCCCACCACAAGTTTCGCCCGCTCCAATATGGGCCATACACCCTCACCAAGGTTATGGGGGACAATGACTTCAAGCTCAGCATTCCACCGTTCCTTGGTCTGCAACTAATGTTCAATGTAGACCACCTTCCGCCATACTTTCCACCATTGTTGGACACATCCGACATTGCGGAACAACTCACACCAATAGAGTTGAACCCAGACTACATGGAACAGGCCACAACTAATCAGATCATGGATACACAGATCAATAACACTCGCTAACAGAGAATCCAACTATATCGAATTGTCAAAGCAGGCCAACTCCTTCACCAGGGCAAGTGGTTCACCAGGGACCAGGTTCAACAAAAATTTCCTCACCTTATGGAGACTGTGCACACAATGAGGACCATTCCTTCCTAAGGAGGGAGGACTGATCTAGGTGGGTATTGGTGGCCACCCGCCTATTCCACCTAGACCTCCAATCAGTTTCATATGTTTCCTTGTTTATTTCAGCATTACTATTTTTAGTAGTTTTTCAGGTCCTGAACTTCCGGAGCAGTTTTGAACCCTAAATGGGGTTGTGTTGAGGTCTGCAAGGACCTGCAGCAAATCCTATAGAACTCGAAGAGACCTTTGCAACAAGGTATTATACATGCCAAACGGAGATAATATGACCAAGTTACGACCTTGGGAAGTTGGTTGCCCAACTAACCCAAATGGGCCCACAAACTCTTGGCATTCCATCTCTTAGGGTTAGGGTTTTGGTTGTTTATGGTTTTCCCTTGTTATCCAATAATAAATAGGCCCTTGAGCCTCATTGTAACGCAGTCTAGAGGCATGTAGCTGCCACATCTCTTCTCAAAGATAAGCTACCATTGTTCGAGCTAGTTTATTTCCATTCTGTTTGTAAACATATTTCAGTATTCTGATATTAATGAAATAAAGTGTTATTTCTGCTGCATCTCTATATTTATTGTTATATCTATAGTTTGTCATGTTCTTGTTTAAGTTTGGATCATCATCATCTAATAAGTGAACCATGAACAATCTCTGAATGGTTGTGGGATCCATGGAGTGTTGTTTGTTGTTGTGGAGGCCCATGCCTCTCAATGCACACCCTACATGTGCCAATGTAGCCCTTTAGAGCATTAGGACCCCATATAGGGAGACCAAACCCAAGATGGAGACCATCTGCAATCCTGCATAAGATCTAATGCATCCCCCAGCCTTCCAGTACAACAAGTCATTAGAGAAATCGAGTAAATGAGTTTACAAATCATGGACCACAGGTGGGGACTTCATGATGGCCTGCCCTTCCATAATGTGCCTCAGGATATGTCAATGCCTCCTAAACTCCAAATGGGGTTAACCAAGAATTTTATTAGGTGGTTTCTAATTTTAAAGGGGATAATATATTCAAGGTACATCCCTCAAAAGGTGGTGGCATGTGACAGATAGGTGAATGAAGTAAGGGGATGAGAAGGGGCAGCCTTGGGTCACATGTTGGGGCACAGGGGTAGCTAATAAGAGGGAAGCCCACACTTGGGTTTATAATGTATAGGAGGGAGCAATCGTGGTACGTGAGGTGCTCTGACCTTGATTTTTCTCACCCTTCTTTATATGCCTTTTGCCTTTTTATGATTTTATTTAATTAACTGCTCGAGGCTCAAAGGGTAAGAGCATGATGTATAAGATATAGCAGTGAATACCCCCTTTAAAGGTAGGGTGGTTCATTTCCCACCAGGGGTTGGGACAATCATGGGTTCCTATATGATGAAGAAGGTTCATAGAACTTGTAGGAACCAAGGTGATGGCCATGATGATGGGGTAGAGCTCATGTATTGGCTTTTTCCCAAGTGCTAAATGTGTTTGTCTCGGCCATCTTTTCCATTCTCTAGTACATTTTCCTATTAGATGTGGCCAAATATACTTTTATCTTTCTTTTTAGCTGCATCAACCTCCGAACTTCATCCCAGGTCATGACCAAGTTGCGGGCAAAGGGAAGAGGCAAGCTGACCCTATGTGGACCCACTAGAGGAATGTGGACCCAGGTGGGAGAAATGATGAATGGAGTAATAATGAGTGGAAAGATGGTAATATAAGCGGATAAGGAAGCGGGACCACGCAACCAAAATCGAAGTGTCCCGTGAAAATACCATCCCTAGAGCCAAATGGTCAATAAAAGAGATCCCACGGGACTAGAATGCAACGTTAATATCCAAAAGGGGTCTAGGGGACAAGGGCACGGGCCTAACCCATTCTTTCCACCGAATCCCCGCATTAATCCATGCCCAGAAGTGTCCATGATAAGAAAACTACAATACTCAATTACCAAATGACAAGGCATACCTTTAGGTTCGAGAGGCCCACCTTCAAGCGTACAATCATGGCAGATGGGAGAGGGACCACATGGTTGGCTCATGTGGTGGAGAAATGGCACAATGAGCTAACCGGTGGCTGCAATGGGTTGCTGGCTGTCGGCTGAGGAACATCTTGGAGAAAAAAATTTCTCCTATGGATATCACACACAAAATGGTGGGGAACAATCCCTTTCCTGGATCCAAAAAATAAAAGATTTCCCAATTGGCTTCTTAATAAAAATATGAAAATCATTCTTGTTCTGTTGTATCTTTAAAGGACCTACTAGATTTGATGTATTATTGATCAGATCTAAAGTAGGTAAGTCCAGAGATGGGCAAATCGCATCCTTCTCCACATGATTTTCCCCAAGATCTGGATGGTAGATCTCTACCTGACCCGCTTTTGGATGTTGCATGAACTACTTTTGAAGAGACTGAATCAGGGACTTTGGCCTAAGTCCAACACTTGACAGAAAAAGATCTTGATCCACGGATCGCGTCACTGCCTCACATCGTTGTCTAGCCTCACACCGTTGTTTATCACCCTATCGTATGTCATGCAGCATTGAAAGAGTAAGTAGATCCGTTCTTCCGAGGGGGCTATTTATCAGATCTGTGATGCTCAGATCTGGGCATATAATTGTTTTATTGCAACAGAAACTGCCATAGTTGATAGTATAGATCAAGAAATCCATAGCATCTTCAGGAGAATACACACACGCACAGCATGGCATTAGAGGAATTACCAAAAAGGCCAAATCCACTTCATGGGCTGACAAAATACATTGGAATAAAATGCCTTGAACCCCATTTGTTTTCTCTGTGTCAATCTGATCCCTTATACCTTCGCATTCTCTTGCCTTCGTTTCATTCCCTGGTGGAAACCAAGGATTGTTTTTGGGTTTCACGCTGAAGGAAAAACCCCATCGATCTTCTTTTTCACCTCCACCAACGCATGCAAACAATGCCCATTCTGGAATTGTGCCAATGACATCGAAAACTTTTGAAGCAAAAACCTTTCCACAGAGCTCCATTTCGTCCGAACCTCCGTTCCTAAAAATCATTTTCCTCCCAATTCACTAATTAATTACCCAACCATTTTTTGAATTTTAACTTTTCGTTTTCTTTTATTGTGACAATCTTATGCTTTTACATTAATTTAGTTGCATTAACCTCCAAGCGAATGTTTCCAACCAAACTCAAAGATGAGGATATGAGGGTGCCAATCCCAATGAACAAATGACAAGAAACCCAAAGATTGGATATGAAATCTAGGGAAACATGGAAAGTGGTTAGTATGGGATAATTATGAACATGCTACTTCAATTCATGTTTCCCAATTAGTGCCCCTCCTAAAGCCTAAGGCCTGAAAGGAGGTCCCATTAGACTAGGATCAAAATATAACCTCTAGTAAAGTGAGAGAATAGGTTTACAGTCAAGATTGGTCAATCATCTAGATAACCCTTTAATCCATGTTAGAATTCCCAAAACATTAAGTGAAAGCACAAGAATGCAAAATGGTACATGTATCTGTTGAATGGTGACCCACCCTCCTTTAAGAGGAATGTCCGATGGCGAGAGATGCCTGACCAATGCAAATGGCGAAAGAATATGGCATATCATCATATACTAAGGAATGTAGGGTTGTTGGTTGATTGTTTGCTTACCAAAGTAGGAGGAAAAAATCTTCTCCTATGGGGTTACCCATTTTTTAGTGGGTAACAGGGCTAATCGATACAAGCAAACTAATTCGCACTCTTTAGAAAAAGAAGGGTGATGAGTGAGTGATGATCTTGTTGTCACAAAATCTAGCAGCCTTGGAGAGGAAAATCCTACAAGGCATAAACTAGACCAAGAGACAACAATGGGGCAATGGCCCACTATCACCACAGCTAAAACACCCTACTCTTTACGAACTTTCACCGAGGGGAGGAGTCTCGGTAGGCAAGAGATCACTTATTTTAGATATTCTAAGGTTAATATGTAAGATGACCTCACTAGAATCTCTTCAAGAAAGGCACAATTTAGGTTCAAGGCTCCATAAGGAGACAACTGACTTTCTATGATGAGACCTAGGAAAGAAGGCACAAGACCGAGGGTTTGATAAATTTAAGAATTGTTGGAGTTTCCAAAGGTCAAGGCCAAGATAAAAGGTCTCTAACAATGTGTACTAGCAATGCCAATGTTCATGAAACCTTCAAGGAAGCCCTTAAGTTGAAGCAAGGCGAAACTAGGGTTTTCCTCTGAGTCAAATAGTTAGGGCAAGAAATTTTATGGATGAAATTGAAGTGGATTCCCACCACAAGGATAGATTTTGTGGCAAATACTACCCCCTTGATGTTTAGGCTCTCCAACCACCAAAACTCCACTTGCCTAAGGATTCGCACCAAGACCTAGTTTCCAAGCTTAGCCTTGAAAGGGCCAAACTAGGAGAGAGAAAATATGGATAAGAAAAGAGTATGATCACCAACCAACTAGACCAGTCTCTTGTCCCTTGGGAATATGGAGTCTAGGATGAGATAGATTAAGCCAAAAATGTTCCTAAGGACGCCGAAATTTGATGCCCTAGCAATAAAGATTCAAGCACTTGCCTATGCAATGGAAAAATGGATTTTCATGGGAGAGTTTCAATGAGTTCACCACTAGGACAATTCATTACATGGTATGTATGAGTAATGCATGCAATATTCATCAAGATAGCAATTCAATTGATCTTCAACAAATTAGGGCACGATTTAGCATAACCTAGAATCTATCATTCCATACATTAGACATAAAGAAGTAAATATTCAACAATTAAGTGCACTTACAAGATAACATGCAAGATTTCCATCCATTAGACCAAAGAATATCCAAGATCAGCTCCAAATATCAAAATGTATCCAATATCTCCAATTCATCCACAAAAGAACAAGTCCAAATTCCTATAATCAAACCGAAAATCCAAAGGTGTGATGATCAGAAGTTACAATGACAAGTTCTTCTACTTATATGAGGCATATGAATGCCTAATTAGCCTATTAGCCCTTCCAAATCATAAAATAATGGGCAAATACTAGTCTAGGTCACAAGCCGACCTAGTAGCCTTCATGATCAAGTAAATCTCCACATGTGCAAGCCGAAATTTTGATGTCATGCTAGTGGATGTCTCCTTAGGGCTTGTGTTGAGGACCTTGAGTGCCTTGATTTGTGCAGCGACCCTCTAAATTTACCTTCTATGGGTTGGCCCCTAGATCTTTATCAAAATCATCCTGTGGACCCTAGTCTTCGGTTTGGGGCACAAAATGGGTCTCATGGGTCTCCCAGTGATCAATATGCCTGACTTTGCTCCAACGTTGAGGGCACTGAAGATGGTGCTAGCCCTCCCATGTCTCAAGGTATGAGACAAACCTCATCTGGGCCCTAGATCAACTTCCTGACACTGTAGTACTGCTAAGTCAGTTGGGGCAATGTTGGTCCAAGTGCATCATTCCATAAATGATATAGGGCAAAGTGCAAGAGTTCCGTGGGTGTTGAAGGTGCCCATGGATGCAAATGATGCTCTATAACTGTTTAGAGTCCCATGGATCTCAACGCATCACCTGTGGGTGTCAATATGTCCCTTTGGAGGACATGGACCCCATTTAAGTTGCCTAGACCTATAGATGGAACCACCTGTCAATTACACACAATACCCAGTGTTGTAACTTTCACCATTAGGTACATTTAATCATTATTGCATCTAAATGAACCAAGCTTGAATGAAATGGGCAACTTAACACTTTATATAAGGCTTATCTTCCAAAATTGGGGCCTTAGTCACGTAATGGTATTACCTCCCTAAGTAGGAGTGGTTAATATATTATCCTATTGGGTGTTCTCAACCCCCAAGGTGAAGTGACATGTCCTTGTTTCACCTTTCAATTGATAGGTGCCATGTGCATAATGATGGAACAAAGGGGAAAAGAATTCATGGGAAAGTGCCATGGTCAAAGGGACCAACTATGATGGAGTACCTCATCCTGGGTGTATAAATGTGAGCAGGGAGCAATTATGGATGCATGAGTTACCTCGGCCTTTGTTTTTCCACCACTCTAAATACCTTTTACTTTTTCTTGATTCTTGTTTGTATTACTACTTGTAGCTCAAGGATTGAGAGCTTGCATTGTATGATGTATAACAGTTATTACCCCCTTAAGGATGGGGCAGTTCATCACCGATCAAGAGTTGGTACCTACAAGGGTTCCTTGTCTTCTATGAGATAGGGCAACATTAGCCCAAGAATCGAGTGATGGCCATGTGAGTGAGGCAGGGTTCATGCTTGGCTTTTTCCCATGTGCTAATTTGTAAGTCCCGGGCATCTTTTTCATTTTGATTTTTCTTTTGTTTTTTGTATGGCCATCATATGCTCTTTTTGTTTCTTTCAACCGCATCAACCTCCCAAGATACATTTCTATGCCCTACCCAGGTATGAGGATGTGTGGGTGACAAATCCTAATGAACCAATGGTCAATTGACCCCGAAGAATGGAGGTGGAATAGGGGCTTGTAATGTAAGATGGAAAGTGGTAAGTATGGAATAGGGAGAGATGGGGCTACACTATCTCAATCATGTCTTTCCAAGTAGTGATCTTCCTATACCTAATGGGCCATTAGGGGAGGTTCCACTGGACTAGGATTGAAAATTAACCCCCAATAAGGTGAGGAAACAAGATCATGGCCAAGCCACTTCTTTCTTCCAAGTTACCCTATAATCCATGTCAAATGCCCAAATACAAACAAGCATAAGCACCCGATTGCAAAATGAATAAAGTAACTTTTGATCAAAAGCCCACCTTCCAACATGTGCTCTTGGAAAATGGGCAAGGAAACATATAATTGATGCAGGTGGCGGAGATATGGATGGCACATCACACCGGCTACTGGGTGGCTACCAAGGGCTACTAGCTGCAAACTAGAAGAGATGAATAGGAGAAAAGTTTCTCCTAGGGATCGCCCACTTTTGGTGGGTAACAGATCCAAAATTAAATAAGGCCTCCTCTATTTATACGAGGTCTAACTTGACTTATTTCATAATTTTTATAAGAAAATCCATAAAACAAGTTTGCTTAAGTGTTCAACAAGTGTGAAGTCACAAGTTGACCTCAATATAGCTCGAAAACATAATAAAAATGCCAAAATGGCCCATACGTGTGGGAAATAAGGTTCTGCGCTATGACATCATCCTCCATGATTGCTTAATATGCCGCAAGCAAGTGGAAAAATGGGATCATGAGTTCTCCTCACTCCAAGAAAGGGTCAAAGTGCATGGGTATGCCTTCATAAAGTTCCTACAAAACCATGGCATCATCAACATTATGTCGTACATCACCCTTCTAAGGGAAAAAGGAGTGATGTGGCACTATCATGCTCATGTGTTGGGGTCTCTACGTAAAGTCCAAACCCTCAAATATCATCTCAAAGATAATCAATCATCATCCAAGCTCTGGAACAAGCAACGTCCATCAAACTGTGTCAATGCCAACCTACGGGTGTCCTAGGTCCATCTGGGCACATCATCCAGTAGTCTAACACCTAACCTCATTGGCTCAACATATTAGCATCTGGAGTACATATGAGGGTCAAGTACCACGTGGAGTCATCTCATAGCCCAACACTCATCTCTAAAGGGGAAATGTTGCATCATTAAGGTAAAAAATGCTCTCTAGATGGGGTACAACAACGTCTTGAGTGTTGTAGAAAAGGAGCAAGCTCATCTCTGAAGGGGTCCCTAATATTACACCAATATCGCCTAACAAAAACCTCTCGAGATAAAGTGAAATCAATACTAATTAGGGACAATAATCATTATAGCATCATAGTTGACCATATCTAATATTAAGGGTGCAAGAACACTTCACACAAAACTCACCTTGAAATGTCTAACTAGATTAGAACATGTAAATAAATTACTTCACTTATATTAGGGATAATTAGGTCAACAACCCTCTTAGGTGTTTCCAGCCCCTAAGAGGAGTGACATGTCCCAGGTTAGCCCATCAATCCATAGGTTTGTGTAATAATGATGGTTACAAAGTGGCAAAGACTTCAAGATAGGTGCCACAGTAATGTTACCAACTAATGGGGGTCAAACATCCTGAAGATTTAGATGCAGGAGGGAGAAATTGGGGTGGCATGAGTTACCACTTTCCATGGATTACTTTTTCCACCCCTCTGGTGTGTGCCTTTTACTTTTTATGATTTATCTTTATTTGGGTGCATAGCTTAGGAGCCCAAGCTTGCTTTTACGTTCTCCAATACCCCTTTAAGATGAAGTAGTTTATCGCACATCAAGGTTGGGACTTTCAAGAGTTATTTTCTTTAGATGAAGCATTAAATGCTTGAGAAATTGGGTGATGGATAATGATAGGGGTAGATCTCATGCTAGGATTTTTCCCACCTGCTAAATATAGTCCCAACCACTTTTTGCATTTTTCATTTTCTTTCACTATGGCTTTGTATGCTTTTATATTTATTTTAGTTGCATCAACCTCCAGAGCCAAGTTTCAAAGCCCTGACCCAAGGATGTGGATGAAGTTGCCAATTCCAATGACGATTAACTATCAGCCTACAGAATGGAGATGGACAATAGGGAGAGATGGAAAGTGGTAAGTATGAATTACCTTGGACATGCTACTACAATCAATGCTTTCCTAGTAGCTCCCTTCCTAAACGCTAAGGCCTCAGAGGCAGTCCCACTAGACTAGAGTCAAAGATTAGCCTCCTAGGTGCAATGAGAGAACAAGAATACAATAGAGATTGCTCAATCATCTAGTTTTCCTCATGATCCATAATAATATGCCCATAACATTAAATGAAAGCACAAGATTGCAAAATGGTTAAAGTACCTACTAATAGATGACCCACCTTCCTTCAAGAAGAAATTCTAGATGGGAGAAAGATCTGACAGGAGCAATAGGTGGAAGATATTGGCATCATGTTATGTGTTGATCATATAGGGATGTATTGTTGGTTGGTTGTTCAAGGAAGAGAAACTTTTTCTCCTAGGGGTTACCCACTTTTTGTTGGGTAATAGTCCCTTTCCACATACGTGATGGAAGTATGATATTGACCATCGATCTTGGGTCAAAGTGTGAAATCCACTTATCTAGAGGAAGGATCTAGGGTTTTAACAAGATCATATTCACCTTGACAAATAGGGTTGCTAATTTGCTCTTCAATTGGTGGCTTATAATCCGCCACATTGCATCATAAAATTCCTTCAACAGCTGAATAGTGGTCATCCATTTCTCACAGTCACAGCAGCTCCAACGTTTGTAGAATTCTTCCAAGAATCCTAAGAAAGATGTCATTTCCCCCTTTCCCGGGATTTTAAACTAGAACTCGGCATTGCCTTTGAGGCTGAACGCAGATTTCTTCATCACATCATCTTCACAAATGATGTTATTTTCTTATTAAAACTCAATGAATTGTGAAGAACGATACAAGGCCAAATCACCATTCCCAAAAAACTTTGGCATCTTCCCTAATTCCACCTCTAGCTTCTCATGAGGGGAGCCCAAACGTTTGAAAAATGTAGAGGGCCAAAACATTCAACAAACCACAAGAGTCCTTCAACTTTCGCTTTATATCTTCAATATAAGTATTGAAAATGAGAATTTGAAATGAATGCCAATCATACCTTATATCATATCACAATGGAGTCACCAAGATGACCTTTCTTCATAAGCCTTCACAGTTGATGGTTATGCTCACCTCTATACCCAACAATGTCTTCAAAATTTGTAAGGAACAACGGATTTGTTCCTTCATAGAATCACCATGTGAGAAGATCTATAATAACACTCTCACAAATGTCATTTTCTTAGGAGAATGGGCTTTGTCCCGGACAAAGACATCCAAATTGTTATTGCCCAAACTGTACGTGCATGATAAAAGCCCCAATCCACAATGACAATTTGACAAGAACCTTTTTGGGAGCTCACCCACTTTTCTCTCAATAATTTGTCCTCTTTCTTTAGCCCGACTCTCCTCTAACTCAAGGGAGGCATCCCTACTAGGATCATTAAGGCATAGTCAACTAGGCGCAAGGTGGTGTCAATGGTAGTCTCTGGGTTTTTTGTAAAAAAGGGGAAAAGGGTGATGGAGGAATATAAAGATCAATGCCAATATCCTATTACGGTTATGGAGTCAAAAGGAATCAAATGGCAAGATGAGATCAAGAAGAAACCCCTCTTAAGTTAGTTATCTGGTGTTTGTGGATTAGGATGAGAGGTTGGAACCTAATAAACAAATTGACCCCTTGGCTAATCTAAGGAAAATCATTAAGTCATGGCCCCACCAGAAGAGATCACTCCAAGGGAAAATCCTCCAACCACAAAATTGGCTATAGCATATAATAGAGTGAGAAAATCTTACTACAGAACTTTGGGGTATGGCCTAGCAAGTAGGATTAAACTTAGCCCAAACCAACAAAGGAGAGCATGTGAGAAGAGCCTCTAAACGTCTCCCTCTAAGTGACAAAATTTCCCTTCAAATGGATTGATTTTTGTAGTCATATGGTAGTTTTGAACAATCACAATAATGCCTTTAATAATGTAGAAGAAACAACATAGAAAGAACAGTTTCTAAGTCAAAAATATTCCCACATAGATAAGCCATTAACATCAAAATTCCTCCAATAAAGATATTTCCATTAAACTCCAAGGAGAGGAGTGCTCTCACACCAACCATGAGTACAAATGAAAAAGCTCTCCTCTATTTATAGATTGAGATCTACTTCCTTTACAATAAAATATCATTATTTGATTTAATTCCCTAAATCTAGCTAAAGCAAAACTAAATCTAACTGAGTCATAAAATCAAGTAAACTAACACATCATAAAATAAAGTGGTCAAGCCACATGTACAATGACTTGATGAGAAACTGCTCCATAAAAGGGGGTTGATACACCAAATAAGAGAAAAAGGTCCAAGTTGCCCATGCCATGCCTCCAAAGGCTCTCAAACACATGGAGATGGTCAACATCCATATGCCCCCAGCCTTAATATGTGGTGAAGTAACCTCCAAAGGTCCTCTAAAGGTGCACACCCTCCTCAAAGTCATGGTTCAATCAAATGTTCACTTCCAAGAGGGAACAGCTGGTCTCCGCACTGGTCCAAAGTTGATGTATATGGTCAATCCCCAAACCATGATGAAGCATCCTCCTAAGTCAAAAGACTCCAACGTTCTTCCCTTTCTAGTGCAATGACATCATGAAAACTCCTTCAAAAGAGGCGGCATCACCATAACAACTCCATAGACAAAGTGATGTAGTCATTAAACATCTCCAAATAATCCTCAATATGAAGGCCTATGGTCATGCCTTGGGTCAAGGCATCTGATGAAGCATGGGAGATGCTTGTACAAGTCAAAATTTGGGTTATAAAACCCCAATACAACCAAGTGGCATCAATTATAAGGCAATTAACCCTCATTCCAGCTCACTTGTTCTTTAAGATATTTCATCAAGCTTTTTCCACATCATCTAACACATGCCAAGAGAATGACACATTGTCCACATCATCGGAGTCCTCCACAATACCCCAAATGGCTTCCACATGTGCTGCAAGTACAAATTTGCCTTCAAAATAAGAACAAATCAGTTCATAAAGTGACAAATAGGACAGTGTTCAAGGATTTTCCACACGGCATGCATAGGAGAGGTTGAAGTGTCCATGAATAGTCCCAAAATTGCCTCTGGAGGTGTGACCAATGCCTCAAACAATGTGAACTACCTTGGGAGATGTGAAAATGCCAAAAAATTAGAATGCAACCAGACCATAAAGGAGAGCAATACCACACCACAAACTACTTTATTCACCCAGAATTTTGCTATATGTACCCCTGCTACAAGGAGGAGTAACAGTATTAAAAATCAACAATCTCATTTTAGGTTAAGTTTTCAAGGACAAGACTAAATGTTTTCAACCATTTTTTTAGTCCAAGAAGATATCTCAACTAATTATCATCAATGTTGTTGGGAATTCATATCCAAACTCACATTTAACCCCATCCATATTCTTTTAGAAAATTTGAAACCTAATCACTTAATATACATGTTATTAAATCATAACCAGTAGCATTTCCATGATAATTTTGCACTCCCAGAAATTATATTTACAACCCTGTTAAGCCCTAGATTGCGGTGCAATATTGTGAGTATAAAATTTATCATTGCTCAGCATCATCACATAAAAGATAGAGCAATCTTTTCCGTTGATGAAATGGAACTGTAAGCAAATTTCTATTAAGAGAGCTCACGGATGTGCCCTTTGGCAGTTCCTATGTGACTCTTCACAAGGATAACATGGAAAGCACATATATACCCAACTTTGAGTAAGTTTAATAATTCCTCGGTCAATAAAGTCCGAGAAAATAGATTTTAAGGGTGTAGACCTTAAGGCAGGAGGCTTCCAAGTCCTTGAGAACCAATGCAATTGAGAGGCACTTCACTCGTAACGCCGAGATGAAGTAAATCTCAAAAGAAAATGAAGTCAAAGTGTTCCATATGATGCACTGTTACTGAAATTTACTATTGCATATAGTCTGTAAATGGTCCTAAGCTGACCTATATCTTTTAGTAAGTGCCCCTTCACAGTCAAATTAAGTTAAATATGGGCAACCATTTATGGTGCCTTTGCAATGGTTTCTAACGAGAACTTCTGTGAGAATTTCACAAGATGTGGTTAAATCCCTGGCATGGACAGAAATCTGAGAGACCACTACAGCGATAGCAGGGAGTATCGTCATAGCTGGTCACCCCAGCCAACATAGCAGAATGATAAAGTTTCCAACACCGGAGCTTGTCAATCATTGATGACGAAAAGGCCCCCTTGAACCTTGTAATTATGGCTAGGAACCTATTGTCACCGATCCTGAACTTGCTGCTACTGGTTGGGGCCAAACACAAGAACCACCACACTCCACAGCCCAATGTTGGTCTGCTTCCAGCTGCTGCCTGAATCAATGATGGTTGTTTTGGGTCATGTGTCATTTTAGTGCTTGTGGAGTAAATGACTAAGTGCATTCCCTTCTTTATATTAATGGAGTTTTTGCACCAAAAATAGTTAGCTTAAAGGTCCAGTTCAAACAAACACACAGCTAAATAAAAACAGATTCAAGATTGCTTCAGACTCTTTGGCACGGCATTTGTTAAAGAAATCTGCTAAGCTTAAAGTAAAACAGTAACCTAGCAAGCTAAAAACGAACCAATTTAACTAATTGCTGAGCAGCTGTAAACAAATGCAACTTAACATTTCCCTGTAAAATTCCTACAAATTTATGTCTGTATACTCTGAAGAAAGATTAAATGAACAGACACGATCCGGGTGTTGTTCGACTCTCAATAAAAACGCTTCAAAATAAACACAATGTGAATTCGCAAACAATACTGAGTTTGAACTTTACCTTAATTTATGACTCCATTTTCCAGTCGAAAAGCTAAGAAGCTCCATAAGTAATGGAAATTTTGATGCTGAATTGAGCATTCTTTATCAATCTGAGGTGCAGATCATGGTGTGGTAATGAATGAATGAAGACTCGCGAATAAAAGGCCGATGATCACTGGCAAGAAGAAATAAATATTCATATGGAGTTTAGCTCTAATGTCTATCGAAACGCGCTACTATGGCGGTTGATAGGACTATATCAGGAATACATAAAACTGCTTCCTGCAATGGGTCCCATTCATCGGATTCGGATGGAGGCCAGCCTACACTGTATGATCATTATGTCTCAGCCGTCCTATATTTCAGTTTGTTCGAGGACCCCAGTGTTTCCAGCGTGCCATGCAAATTTAACTTTTGTTCCTCTGGACATGGATTTGGTTTCAAATTCTTTTCAGCAGCTCATCATGAATTTGATTGAAGATGACAATTGTAAATGAAAACAATTTCAAATCACACTTTAAAAACATCATGTAGAATAACCAGTAACCAATAGCAAGCAATTATAATGACTTTCCTCATGGCTGAGGTAGGTGGAGGAATGTGACTCAAGTAAATAGTGCTAAAATCCGTGTTTCTTTATCATAAAAGATAATTTTTGTCCTGGTTGGAAGATTTTTTTTTGCACCGAGTACTTTCTTACATTGTATGTGTATATGGACTAGAGATGTAAAAGTCTATAACATTCACCTATAGCATCTTAATTTCACAAAATCAATTATTATAAATAAAATAATCTTAATATATATTATTATAGAAATAAAATATATTAATTATATATATATTAAGGAAAATATTAATATATAAAATAAAATATAAATATTATTTTTTATTATAAATTTAATAATTTAAGATGGAAATTATTTTTATAATTTTAAATGGATAATTCGCCTTAAATATTTTCAAATTAAAATTAAATATAATTACAATTTTTGATTAATCTTTTATCTTTTTTAAAAAGTATAAAGCTACATTTAAAATAATTTTTTGCTATTACAATTAATTTTGGTTTTTTTTAAGTGTTTCATTATCACATTAAAATCTTCTCAAAATTATATTATATTCATAAGTGAACACAATCTTTGGTTGTTCTTTTTTTAAGTGTTTCATTATCACATTAAAAACTTCTCCAAGTCATATTATATTCATAAGTGAAACAAAGTCCTTCATATTTGAAGGATGAATTCATTTTTTTTGGAAAATTATGAAATATAATAATTCAAATGGATTGTCTTGTCATATAGTTTTTAATTTTGATTTGATATAATGTGATAAGTATTTGTGTAAAAATATTTAATATTATTAATCATTTTCCCTTAAGACAAATTTTGAATACTTCAATAATATTAATGAAGTTATTATAAATGCAAAATATTAATCTAATATGAAATAGCAATTTAGAAATATGATAATAAGTTGAATTTAATTGTATACATACATTCAACCAAAATGAAATAATTGAGTTGTACATTTTTTTTAAAAGTAATTGTTTCTTCAAAATTTATTTTCTGGATGTTTTTACTTTTTTGTTTGTAATTTTTTTACATTTATACTTATGGTAAGATTCATATTGTTATGAAATTACGGAGAAGTTCAATCAAGATGTTTCACAAATGTGTCATGTGTTTTCTTGAGTATAAATTAATAAATGCTCTATTCTAATGAAAATTTATATGGTGATTAATTTAAAAGTCATATCTACATTTATTTCATTATAACCTAAAATTATCATGGTTTTTAGCTTGAAAAGTCATATTGGATTGTAAGTTAAGAATTTAAGTAGAAAAATATCCACAAGTTGAAGAGATATGGTTTTATAATATGCTTCCACAATTTCTATATGCACTTCATTGTAAACCAACATTAGTCCTTGAAACTATAAATACTTACAATTTCTATATGCACTTCATTGTAAACCAACATTAGTCTTTGAAATTATAAATACTTATTAGAATTATAAATATGGCTAATATCAAGATTTATAATTTATTTCATTATATGGATATTTTTTTAGAGATATCATGTATGTTTTTAAATCAACATTTTGGACTATGCCAATGCGTTTCATCATGAGGAAGGATTGTAAAACTTTATAGTATTTTAGTCACTTTATACAAATCTGTAATATGGTGAATAAGGTTCAATTTCATCCATTTTATGTTCATTTCCATTTAGTTTTCAACTTTTTACTTGAAAATTATTGCACTATTTTCATTTTTACATTATATGGAATAACCGTTCTCTTAATTATTATAAGATTTTGGTACTTATTTTGTATATTTTATTTTTTGTAATGCATTAACTTAAAGATCTTGGTATTAGGTTCCTTCTTATGATGTATTGATTTCAACAATGTTTTGTATATAAAATAGGGCTAGAGAAAAAGGTGTTGCAAAAAAAACTTAAATATAGAAGTAAGGAAGTTCTATTAGAAAACACTACACTTATTATTCATATTAATAGAAAAATAGTGTCAAACAAAATAATTTTGAATCACAAAAAATGAAAAGAAACCTTGTAACAACAATAAGCTATGGGGAACAAGTTATTGCACATTAAAAGTTTCATGCAAGGATTAATTGACTAACTCATTTTCAAGTCATGTGTGCAAAGAGTCTTATGTTGGCATTTATGTGGTTGATATTGATGTAGGTCCAATGTGTATCAAAATAAAAATAAAAAAATGTCACAAATTTGTATCTCATAATTATATAGACCTGAGATTACAACCTGAATCCTTACAGATCTAACACGGGTTGATGAGATGTTGGTAAAATGTGTCAATCTAATTTTGTGAGTTATGCATTCAATAAGTGACTAATTCAAATATAGATGACACGTCGTCAATTTTCCTCAAGAAATAAAAGTTTTGTCAATATATTTTATGGCATATTCAAGACCTCGACATAATGATCATTGTGCAAAAAAGGATGGCAGAGAACAATTATTGAGTTGACAATGAAAAAGGAGAATGTATATCATAATGCATTGTTTTATAAGACAGAACGTCTTTATTTTTAGAACAATGTTCAAATTGATGACACTGCACTTGATGAGTTACCAAAAACTACACTTAAAGTTCACCAATAATTAATATTGTTACATCACTAGTTTGGACAAAGATATGGAATTGGTGATGTTGGAAGGTATTACAAGGGTTGATGCGATGTTCTAGATGGTTTAGAAAAAACAAATTTTGCTTTAATGCCTCTAAATATTCCAAGCTAAATTGAATTATTTGAGCTTGGCCACATAATTATAATTAATTAGAGGAATATAACTCAAATGGTGAATCAACAAATGGGATTAATTGGCCCAATATTGGTTCATCTTCAGTAAATGAGAATTACATTAAGGGATCACTCGATATGAAATTTCCAACATAGTTCCTTAAAGATAAAGTAGATTAATTACATCCTAGGATGCAAATTATGCATCTTCATAAGGATTGGTCTGGGTTCCTTCAGCTACCAGATTATCCAAGATCTTTTACTTCCGTGATGTTAATAGAATTACATTTTAAAGAGCATAAAAAAACATATGTGCATGTTTAAACAAGAGGAAACATGAAAATGATAAGCAAATCATGAATACGACACATTTGATAATGAAGTTCGTCCAGTGTGGGCTACGTCTCCGGACCTGGTGTCAAGATGGTGTTGGTCGCTTCATATAATGTTGGAAATGATGATGATGTACATAGACAAAACTTTGTCATTGCAAGGTCATACGCCCTCAAACAAGAGTGGCTTGTCTCTCCACGAAATGTTCTACTTACAAGAATTCTCACTCAAGAAGGCTTCCTCTCAGCATGACAAACTAAAATGATCTCACACAATGTGGCAATGAGCATCCCTTCAACATAGTTAGATAGGGTCTCCGCAACAATACATAGCATGACAAACTAAATACATCTCACATAATGTGGAAAAATCAATCCCACAACATGACATCAAACAAGGATCTCAAAACATAATACATCATCTCAACAATTATGAAGAAAAACATGACATGGTTGATTCACGTATCCTCACCTCTGAATTTGGCCAAAAAATGGAAGTCTTAGCTACAAAAAATGATTATACCACTGGATTTCTTTCTTTGAGAGGTGTAAAATCAACTATCCATTTCTCGAATTCCGACACCGTCAAAATCTAGGCTTGTAGGAATCTTTTAGATTCCCCGTGATTCTCCAAAGATTCCCTTCTCTGGGTTGACTGGAGATATGCAGCTTAGATCACAAATCTAATCTCACCATCATGATCCTTGCAAGATTTTGAGACTTTTGAGGATAAAGTTGGCTGCATTCTAACTCTGGCGAATTTTAGCGTCCAAGGAATCTGGAAGATTCCCTAAAGATTCTCTAAGATCCCTCTATGTCAGGAATTTTCAAATATTCTACTTACAAGGTGATTCTGATTTCACCATCATGTTCCCTGCGAAATTCTGAGAAAAGTGATTATAAACTTGTTAGCATTATGTTAATGTAAAAAGTTACCTCATAGGGAATCTCAAAGATTCCTCACAGCATCAAAAGATTCTCTACAAAGATTCCTACAAAATATTATCATCTCATAATCCATGCCACTTGATTCTGGCCTTCTGGTTCCGCCTCATGGTTCCTCCTCTGTCATCAAAACTCTGCTCCACTCTGTCGATCCTCCGTTGGTTCTCCCTCCTGTGCATATGCGAAATGATGAGTTTAAGTATCATTTTGTGGGCAGAGCCACCAAGGACTAAGCTCATGCCTCATTGGTGGTAGAGGAGGCTAGGAAGGTAGAGGTTGATATTTTGAATCCCTCCCCCTCCAAAATTGGGTAACTGTTTTATTAATGTGGCAAAGTTTTTAACAAAAAAATCAATGGTGGTGAACTACGGACTTGGCGATTAGGTGTATGGTTGGAACTTTACACATCAGGAACTGAAATTTTTTTTGTTGTTTGAATTTTTGTTAACCACCGGATGTGATCGGACCCTGACTTGATTGGTTATGAGACTGTTGCACTGTGTTGTGTCAGGGTGGTTGTGAGACCACCCAATGGGCGATGGTCACGTGGGTCGGGCGGGTTCGAGCCTCACCGGTCTCGATTGTTGACTCTGGTGGCATGGACCATAGGGAAGGGTTCCCAGTCAACTGGGGCTGACCCCATATTTATATGATTTTTGTTTTGTGGAGTGTAGTTGACAACCCGCCCCCCCCCCCCCATTTTTTTTTAATTTTTATTTTTTTTTTTGTTTTGTTAAACAAATGGGCCATTGTTAAATTTTCCGAAAATAAGGGTCATTGGGCATGTTAAAGAGGCAACAATTTCACCCACCCAATGGCCAGATTCTGGTGACCGTTGTCGGTGCAATTCGTAGGTCCATTAACCCTGCCACTTGGCCAAGTCAACCCTAAACTTTGATTTGCTCTAACTTCTTCATACAAACTTGGATTTGAGTGTCGTTCACACCATTGGAATTAGGGCGACGAGAAATTCAACCTGGTGCTATTTTGAGAGAAATCTGACCACTTTAAATTTTGACCATTTCTGAGCCCTCTTAAACTTATGCATGTGTCTGAAACCACCTGGATCAATCCTCCCCATTTAGGAGCTTTTGGTCCTCCAAAAGCATGAAAATAATATGCAACTTTGTACATCATCTACACCACAAGTGTCCTGATAGGCCATCATTCCTTCTCCTTCACCTTTGTTCTTCGGAGTCATAAACGATGAACCAACACCTGCATCCTCTGCAAACTTGTAGTATAATATTTACAAATTACATTCTTAACTACATGACCGATTATGACCCAAGCATCCCATACTTGCCACAAGTTTATAACACACACTCTATGGTCAAGTTTATATCAAAATGGAAACAATACCCCAGATATCAATACAAGGCCAAAACGTCATTGTTGCTTCAACAAGTGATGGAAAACACATCATAACTTTTACAATGTAAACTGCAATAGACGATTTATAAAAATACGGCCATGACACGCTAGCACATCTAGAAAAACCATCTCTCACTTATCAAAGTGAATGGGTAATCTCCCTGTGGCGGATTTGCTTGTCGAACAACTTTTTCAATTGGTTCATGCGCGGGTGCTTTGATTCTAAGGCACTGCTCTGGATGGAGCCTCCAACATGTGGCTCTTTGATGACCACCTCTGTTGCAATGACTGCAATAAGTCTTCTTTCTCCATATCTGCTTGCCATGCGTCTTTCATTGCTATGGAGAAGGCCTTTCATGCCTCATCCTCTTTCGTGCTTCCATTCTCTTCCAACACTCAACAATCACATGCTTATGTAAACCACAAAAACTACAAGTTTTTCGATGCCATGATTTACATTCATCATTAAAAACATGATTGTAATCAAAGTGAACATTAGAATACTGAGATTTTCTATACCTTGCTTGGTTGTCTCTGGTGTAATTATGGCAATGAGAGCTTGCCTCAGCTCTTTCCCTGCAATGGGCACTACCATGGGATGATGGTGATGTGTTCCCATCATTCTCTTTCCTCGATGGTTTCAACAATGTCTCGGAAGCATCTAACACCTTTAAGCATTCTCCTTCGGTGTATCCCAAACCTGTGAATCGAGGTCTCTGCACAACCTCCAATGGTTGAGTGATGCCTTGACCATTAACACCAAGTCCTCCTCCTTTGTACCCCATCTTCGTAAGGAGCCTCATGCCATTTCCTGTAATCGGTATCTCCACATGTCCAATAGAAATAACATCATGTGAAGATGAATCTAAAGAAAAACCAAAATTGTTTACCTCCACTGTTGATTCTGAAATAGGTGATGAGGGCTTCTTCATGCTTTCGTTGCTCTTCAAGTCCTCCAAGGCAACTGTCATGGCTTGTAGCTGAAGTTTCAGTCTCTGCTTCTCCCCTTTCTCTTCTTGTAGAAGCCTCCTTAATTCAGCATGCCCTGTTTGAAGACTCTGGTCATTACGCTTCAATTCTTCTCGGGGCTCTTCCTTGACTCGCAACTAAAGTTTAAATTGTTGTTTCTCCTCTTTCTCTTCTCGTAGAAGCATCTTCAATTCAACATTATCTGCTTGAGCGTCTGGTTTATCTCCTCATTCGAGTGATGAGAAGATGATGAAGGAGATGAATGTACATAGGAAGGTGTGGATGGAGCATCATTCTCTGCTCTTTCTTTCTCTTGTTCCTCATAAGCTTCTTACATCATGTCCACCCTTTTGGACATCCTTACAAAGGCCTCATACATTTATTTGTCATCCTCCATTGTTGCATGTTCAATTGTTTATGCTCATAATTCACATTAGCGAGAAGACCGCTCGAATACCAAACTTGATCTGGGTTCCTTCAGCTACCGAATTATCCAAGATATTTTACTTTCGTGATGTTAATAGAATTTCATTTTAAAGAGCATAAAAAAACATATGTGCATGCTTAAACAAGAGGAAACATGACAATGATCAGCAAATCATGAACACAACACATTTGATAACGGAGTTTGTCCAGTGTTGTTAAAATTGGCAACTAGGGAAAAACTGTGGGTCATCTTATTCGTGACTGATAATATGTTCATTAGATTCCTCTCATCGAGAGGTGTAGGATTGATATAAAGATCATCCAATTCCAATAAGTATTCATGGAGATATGAATTTATTTTGATTATGGAATTATTATCAAGCCGACCTACAACTCATGTAGGCTCAGAAGCCCAACAATTGCATCTATTCAAACACCAACGTTGTGTATAAATATAAGAGGACTTTTCCTCATTTGCGACTCACTCATCTCATCACATCTCTCTCTCTCTCTACTACGCAGAAAAGAGTCTCTTCTCTACTGCGCAGAAAAGGGTCTCTCCCTCACACATGTGAAGCCGGAAGCTGCTGAAACTGAAGATGCAACTGTAGAAGTAAAGTTTGACCTGTGTGGACTAGAAGATCTCCTCATCTGAACTATGCTATAGGTTCATCTGAACCTCCTCTAAAAGCCGCAACTTTTGGTGGTGGAATCAAGTCAATCCGATGGACGGTTTGCAAGATAGTGACTGCCCTAGTTTGAAGGAAGCTGTTGAAACTGACGCTGCAACTGCAAAAGTGAAGTTTGATCTGTGTGGACTAGAAGATCTCCTCATCTAAACTGTGTTGTAGGTTCTTCTGAACCTCCTCTGAAAGCCGCAACTTTTGGTGGTGGAATCAAGCCGATCTGACAATCAATTTGTGAGATATCGTCTGCCCTAGTTTGATGATGAAGCCGCTAATGATGACGTTGTTGATCTAGGGTTTGCTACTGCTGATATAAATCAGATTTATAGTACTATTTCTCTCTACTGAATCATTGAAGATAAAAGAAGATTTGATCAAAGGGTTTCCCCACACATTGTGGGGTTTGTCCCTGGCTAGCTGCCACATCTTGTGTCTCTTGTCTTGGCTTGTTTTCTGTCGATCGTATAATGTTCTATCTGCACTTTACTTTATGTACATGTGATTGCTAATCTATGGAATATAATCAGAAAAAGAAGTAAATTGTTATAAGCATAGAACATACCATAACTTAACATGGAATTAGAGCTAAGGTGAAGACAAAGCCCGAGCAAGAGCAAGAGCAATCACTGAAGAGAAGATTGGCAAGGTTATCCTAAAAGAACAATGGGGTCCTCAACACTCTTTCCTACCAAAGACAAGCTCCGTGAGAAAGCTGACTATCACGGATGGAAGATGTCTATTGATCTAACCCTTGAGGATCAAGGAGCGTTGGATCATGTGAGAGGCAATATTATTGAGCCTTCATCAAATGCACCTCTTGCTGCCAGGAACAAATGGAAGAATGGAGAAGTTAAAGTGAAGAAGATCATTCAGGACTCTATCGACAAACACTTGGTGGCCTACATCTATGAACTGGACACCTCCAAGGAAATCTATAATAGACTGGTGAGTTTATTTAAAGTTAATGATGAAAATGAAGTTTTGTTTCTTAGAAATAAGCTGAGGGAAATCAAGAAGGGTAAATATGAGAGAATGCAAGCATTCTTCTTAAGAATCACTGAGATTAAGAATGATCTCCTATCTACTAGGGAGACTATTATTGACAGAGAAATGGAACTCACAACTCTTGGAGGATTACCATCCGAATGGTACGTGTTCAGGACTACTCTTCTGAACAATAATGTAATTCTTGTTTTCGAGGAATTAATGGCTAGATGCATTCAAGAAGAAACAAGGGTAGAAGAGCAAGAAATGCATATGCCTAAAGGTCCTCCTGCTGCCTTTTCTTCTCATGCTAAGAAAAGAAATAATTCGGGACTAAATCAAAAGGAAAGGTTGGACCTAAGGGTGGAAGAAAAGGATGAAGTTACATTTGCAATAAAGTAGGTCATTATGCAAGGGAATGCCCTGATAGAAAGGACTCTCACCGTGACGATGATCAAATCCCTCCCATGGTAATCGAAGAAATGGAAAATTCAATAGCAAAGGTAAAAGGAATGTTGGAAATCAAGGAAGAGGGCAACCATTCAAGAAAGCTAGAAATTCCAGGTATGAATCTAACATTGTTGACAATAAGCAGGCTGAATATTATCTACTAGATGCTCTATCTACCTCTACTCCTTCGGACTCAATGGGAATTTGGCTCATTGATAGTGGTGCCTCAAGGCACTTCATTGGTTACAAAGAAGTTCTCCATAATCTGATAGAGAAAGAAACTAACTTGGAAATTGTCCTTGGAGATAATATGAAATATCTCGTGAAAGGTGTAGGAAATGTCTCTCTCAAATTGAATCAAGGTAATACGATCCACTTACAAGATGTCTTATATGTACCTGATCTCAAAAAGAACCTGGTATCCATCTCGGTAATGGAAGAAAGGCTACAAGGTAACCTTCAGCAATGGCAAGGTACGTATGTGGAAAAATAATGTTAAAGATGCTTTCACTCTTGGGTTTCAAGTTGATTCTTTATATCAGGTCGGTGGAAGTCCGGTAGGTGTCATGTCTTATGACACATCTCTTCAGTCTGAACTTTGGCATTAGAGGTTTGCCCACCTTCATTATAAATCTCTACCCGATGTAAGACAAATGGTGACAGGGATGCCCGAATTTCGAGTAGAGAAAAAAGGTTTATGTCCAAGATGTGCCGAAAGAAAGCTCAAAAGGGGACCATTCCCCTCAATCCAAAGCAAAACCTCTGATATATTACATTTGGTTCACTCAGGCATATCTGAGGCTGGCATTAAGAGGGAGACTACTACACCACATACTCCTGAGTATAATGGTGTGGCGGAAAGGAAGAACCGTACGATTGTGGAAGTTGTCCATGCCATGCTCCATGATCAAAGACTTTCAAAGTTTCTATGGGTAGATGATGTAACAATGCCTGATGTGAAGGAACCCATGGATCTTATTTATCCACTTGAGCCTTCCTCTTCTAGGAGGAGGCCTTCATGGCTTAGGGGGCTACTTGATTATGCTGAAGGGCACGATGCACCCCGAGGAACCTTCTGTAAGAAAACTAATAGGTATCAGGGATACCTGACTATCATGAGCATGATCATACAAAATGAGCCTTCATCATTCTCAGATGCTGTCAAGCATCAAGTATGGAAGGATGCTATGACCGAAGAATATGAGTCTATTACGAAGAATGATGTCTGGGAAGTAGTTCCTAGACCCCAAGACAAGACAGTTTTTACTTCCAAATGGCTTTACAAGATAAAGCATGTAGCACATGGAAGTACAGAAAAGTATAAGGCTTGTTTTTGTTGCTCGTGGTTTCTCTGAGAAGGAAGGTATAGACTATGATGAGATATTTGCACCTGTTGCCAGATATATGACCATCCGCTCGATCGTAGCCCTTTCTGCTTCACAAGGATGGAACCTACATCAGATGGATGTCAAGGTCGTGTTCTTGCACAACTCAATCAAAGAAGAGGCCTATGTGGAGCAACCCGAAGGATTTGAGATTTATGATTGAAAACCTCATGTATACAGGTTGAAGAAGGCTCTTTATGGGCTGAAGCAAGCACCCCGAGCATGGTATGAGAGGATCGACAGCTACTTGATGAAGTTGGGATTCACTAGGAGTGAAGCTGATCCTAACCATTACTTGAAGGTTGAAGATGATAAACCTCTCATACTGATGTTGTATGTGAATGACCTCTTTCTAACAGGTGCATACCCTCTCATTCACAAATGTAAGAGGGAGTTGGCTTCTAAATTTGAAATGAAGAACCAAGGACTTGAAGTGTGGCAGAAGCCAAGGGAAATTTTCCTATC